>JAHDVE020004215.1:0-61819 GCA_022606495.2 Halesus radiatus
CCCTACATCTACCCAACTCCTACCCTACATCTACCCAACTCCTACCCTACATCTACCCAACCCCTACCCTACGACTACCACTATTAAATATTTAAAGAAAATGAAAAGAAAAAACTTTCAATGTTAGCTTTATCTCGACAAATGGGGCCTAGGAATTTGTTGCCAATTTTTTAATTGCCCAAATCTCGTTGCGTAGGTGGAGACGCTCAATTTGATACCCATATCGGCGACCCGTACCCCTACCCTTACTCCTACTTCTACCTCTACCCCTCTCCCTACCCTACATCCCCCTTAAATCTACCCTATCCCTACTGTACCGCTATTCTTATTGAGTATTTATAGGAAAGAAACAGAAAAAAGCTTTCAGTATTAGCCTTTTCTCACAAAAGAGAGCCAAGATTTAACTGTTCATATTTTCACCGAGATGCCCGGATCCGCTACGTCAATACGCGTATTTTGATACCAATATCAGATATATTACGAAAGAAAAAGAATATCAAAATGAATTATTTATAAAAATATCTCACTCTTAGATTTTCTGTGCTCCTGGCAAAAATCCATGAATCTGTAATTTTATATGCAAGTTATTGTCCATTTAGAAGCAACAAAAAAATAAATAAATTATGTCAATCTCGAAACAGGTCTCCACGCTCTTCGGATTCTGTATATTTGGTCCGTTTAAAAAAAATGGCGCTATTTAAATAAATATTTATCAAAAAAACAGCGATTTTAGTTCCTCTAATGTATTTCATATGTAAAAGAATCAAGTCATGATATCGTATTGGTAGTACTTAATTATTTAGCCAAAACTGCTCAGTACCTACCCAGTAACTATTTTCGAATAAATTCGATGGGGTAAATGTTTTCTTCTCACTGGCAAAATCGTAAGTGCCGCCATCTTGTCCGCCATTTTCTTTTTAAATATGTACACTATCGAACAAATTAACGTATTCATTTCAAATAAATTAATAAAATTTAACAACAACATAAAAATAAAACGTGACTTTTTTGATTTTTTTTTTTTGGTAATGACATTGTTGGAGGGTGTACTTTGTGAATTCGCAAACGCCGACAGTCTATTCGTAATTAATAAATGAAAAACTGAAAAAAAATCGACAAATCTTTATTTGAAAAATATATTTTTCTACCCCAACGTTCGCCGAGACGGACCTTTTCGATTTTCGGAAAAAAACTTATTCGAAAAAAAACATTTAATTATATTACAAAAATTAATTAATATTTTGTGTCTACGTTTTTTGGTCGGTGTCTGTTTTTCGTGATCACTTAATATGGAACGTTTTCAAAGGAAACTGTCGGTATATTACGGGGAGAATTTCTTTGCGATGAAATTTGAAGTAGCGCCAAATTCGATTAGTTTTTTTTTAATTTTTCCTTACGGATTTCACTGTAGTTCTAGTGCCGACCGCTAGGGTCGCTAGTAAAAAATTTTTTTTTTCCTTTTAATCAATAATATGTCGTTTCATGACGATTTTGGAAATGTCAAAAGTTTGATGGATTATCCTGGGGTTTTATTCAAGAAATGCGGCCGAACTGACCGATTATTAACCTTCCGAAATCTGTTTTAGTAAATATTGTCCAATTATTTATCCTTCCCCGGGAGTATTTTTTATGGATTACGCTTTCCCGTGAAGAGACATGTTTTTCAAATTTTTCCAGATATTTAATTTTTTTCCCCATATTTTTACGTGACGCGCGGCTGACTCGATGGTGTAATCTTTTCAGACTTGGCCAGCCAATGCGACCCTTGCGGTGTTCTAAACTCTACGGGAGTACAGTCGACTTTCGCAAGACTACGGGTGCCATATTTTCCCATACAAAAAATGACACCTCAAAATTTGAGCGAAAACAAACCTTAAGATGTTTCGCGTGGATAAGGCGCTTGGGTCGATTTTTGACTGGCTGGCGAAGTCTGAAAAAAGTGACGAATAGAGCATTAATATATACTAGGTTTTGCCCATTGCAGTGCTGCAATTGGTTTGTGTATTTAGAATATGTGTTGTAATGTGGATGAAGCAAGAATTGTGTGTGTTGGAAATAATTTTTAAAACGAATATTTGGAAAAATATTTATACCTACTCCAACTCCTACTCCAACTCCTACTCCAACTCCTACTCCAACTCCTACTCCAACTCCTACTCCAACTCCTACTCCAACTCCTACTCCAACTCCTACTCCAACTCCTACTCCAACTCCTACTCCCACTCCAACTCCTACTCCAACTCCTACTCCAACTCCTACTCCAACTCCTACTCCAACTCCTACTCCAACTCCTACTCCAACTCCTACTCCAACTCCTACTCCAACTCCTACTCCAACTCCTACTCCAACTCCTACTCCAACTCCTACTCCAGCTCCTACTCCAACTCCTACTCCAACTCCTACTCCAACTCCTACTCCAACTCCTACTCCAACTCCTACTCCAACTCCTACTCCAACTCCTACTCCAACTCCTACTCCAACTCCTACTCCAACTCCTACTCCAACTCATATTCCAACTCCTACTCCAACTCCTACCCTACATCTGCCCAACTCCTACCCTACATCTACCCAACTCCTACCCTACGACTACCACTATTAAGTATTTAAAGAAAATGAAAAGAAAAAAACTTTCAATGTTAGCTTTATCTCGACAAATGGGGCCTAGGAATTTGTTGCCAAATTTTTAATTGCCCAAATCTCGTTGCGTAGGTGGAGAGGCTCATTTTGATACCCATATCGGCTAAAACTACCCCTACCCCTACCCCTACCCCTGCTCTTACCCCTATTCCTTCTCCGACCCCTACCCCACCCCTAGTGATTTTATTTTTATAAATGTGTTTTGCGTAATATTTTCCCTTAAAAATATGAGCCACATCTTGCAAAATGGGGCTTTGGAGCTAACTGCTAAGTTCAAGGGGAAAGTAAAAAAACAGCGCTATATAAATTTTTTAAAAAATCAGAGAAAAAAATTTCTCTACATCTACCCAACTCCTACCCTACATCTACCCTACATCTACCCAACTCCTACTCTACGAATACCACGATTAAGTATGTAAAGAAAAGAAGAAGAAAAAAGTTTCAATGTTACCTTTATTCGAGAAATGGGGCCTAGGAGTTTGTTGCCAAATTTTTAATTGCCTAAATCAGGTTGCGTAGGTGGCGACGCTCAGTTTGATACCCATATCGGCTACTTCTACCCCTTCCCCTACTCCTACATCTACCCCTACTCCTATCCCTACACTATATCTACCTTACTTCTACCCTATACCTACTCTACCACTACCCGTATTGAGTATTTATAGAAAAGAAACAAAAAAATGCTTTCAATATTAGCCTTTTCTCGCAAAAGAGCGCCAAGAATTGAATGCTCAAATTTTCACCGAGATGCCCGGATCGCTACGTCAATACGCGTATTTTGATACCAATATCAGATATATTACAAAGGAAATAGTATATCAAAATGAATTATTTATAAAATATAAAGCTGTTTGATTTTCTGTGCTCCTGGGAGAAATCCATTAATTTATAATTTTATACGCAAGTTATTACCCATTTAGAAGCAACAAAAAAATAAATATATTATGTCAATCTCGAAACAGATCTACACGCTTTTCGGATTCTGTCTATTTGGTCCGTTTAAAAAAAATGGCGCTATTTAAAATAAATATTTATCAAAAAAACAGCGATTTTAGTTCCTCTAATGTATTTCATATGTAAAAGAATCAAGTCATGATATCGTATCGGTAGTACTTAATTATTTATCCAAAAGTGCTCAGTACCTACCCAGTAACTATTTTCGAATAAATTCGATGGGGTAAATGTTTTCTTCTCTGTGACAACATCGTAAGTGCCGCCATCTTGTCCGCCATTTTCTTTTTAAATATGTACACTATCGAACAAATTAACGTATTCATTTCAAATAAATTAATAAAATTTAACAAAAACATAAAAATAAAACGTCACTTTTTTGATTTTCTTTTTTTGGTAATGACATTGTTGGAGGGTGTACTTTTTGAATTCGCAAACGCCGACAGCCTATTCGTAATTAATAAGTGAAAAACTGAAAAATAATCGACAAATCTTTATTTGAAAAATATATTTTTTCTACGCCAACGTTCGCCGAGACGGACCTTTTTGATTTTCGGAAAAAAAACTTATTCGAAAAAAAACATTTAATTATATTACAAAAATTAATTAATATTTTGTGTCTACGTTTTTTGGTCGGTGTCTGTTTTTCGTGATCACTTAATATGGAACGTTTTCAAAGGAAACTGTCGGTATATTACGGGGAGAATTTCTTTGCGATGATATTTGAATTAGCGCCAAATTCGATTAGTTTTTTTTAATTTTTCCTTACGGATTTCACTGTAGTTCTAGTGCCAACCGCTAGGGTCGCTAATAAAAAAATAAAAAATTTCCTTTTAATCAATAATATGTCGTTTCATGACGATTTTGGAAATGTCAAAAGTTTGATGGATTATCCTGGGGTTTTTTTCAAGAAATGCGGCCGAACTGACCGATTATTAACCTTCCGAAATCTGTTTTAGTAAATATTGTCCATTTATTTATCCTTCCCCGGGAGTATTTTTTATGGATTACGCTTTCCCGTGAAGAGACATGTTTTTCACATTTTTCCCGATTTCTTATTTTTTCCTAAAAATTTTCCCGACGAAAGGGGGGGTGTTGAAAACGCATGAAGCCAATATGAGCCTTAATTTCTTTGAAAGTGGATATGTTTACGGACGTTTTTGGCGTGCAACTTTTTGACACGAAGATTTTCGCCAAAATAAACCTTAAGGCGTTTCGAATGGATAGGGCGCCAAGGTCGATTTTTGAGTTCAGGCCCTTGTCTGAAAATGGGGAAAAGTTAGAGCAATACTATATTTAAGCTAAAATGAACCTTAAGGCGTTTCGAATGGATAGGGCGCCAAGGTCGCTTTCGGCTTGGCCGGCGGAAGTCTGAAAATGGGGAAAAGTTAAAGCAATACTATATACTAGGTTTTGCCTATTGCAGTGCTGCAATTGGTTTGTGTATTTAGAATATGTGTTGTAATCTGGATGAAGCAAGAAGTGTGTGTGTTGGAAATAATTTTTAAAACGAATATTTGGAAAAATATTTATACTCAACCTCCTACCCCTACTCCAATTCCTACTCCAACTCCTACTCCAACTCCTACTCCAACTCCTACTCCAACTCCTACTCCAACTCCTACTCCACCTCCTACTTCAACTCCTACTCCAACTCCTACTCCAACTCCTACTCCAACTCCTACTCCAACTCCTACTCCAACTCCTACTTCAACTCCTACTCCAACTCCTACTCCAACTCCTACTTCAACTCCTACTCCAACTCCTACTCCAACTCCTACTCCAACTCCTACTCCAACTCCTACTCCAACTCCTACTCCAACTCCTACTTCAACTCCTACTCCAACTCCTACTCCAACTCCTACTCCAACTCCTACTCCAACTCCTACTCCAACTCCTACTCCAACTCCTACTCCAACTCCTACTTCAACTCCTACTCCAACTCCTACTCCAACTCCTACTTCAACTCCTACTCCAACTCCTACTCCAACTCCTACTCCAACTCCTACTCCAACTCCTACTCCAACTCCTACTCCAACTCCTACTCCAACTCCTACTCCAACTCCTACTCTAACTCCTACTCCAACTCCTACCCTACATCTACTCAACTCCTACCCTACATCTACCCAACTCCTGCCCTACATCTACCCAACTCCTACCCTACATCTACCCAACTCCTACCCTACATCTACCCAACTCCTACCCTACATCTACCCAACTCCTACCCTACATTTACCCAACTCCTACTCTACGACTACCACGATTAAGTATGAAAAGAAGAAGAAAAGAAGAAGAAAAAAACTTTCAATGTTACCTTTATTCGAGAAATGGGGCCTAGGAATTTGCTGCCAAATTTTTAATTGCGCAAATCGGGTTGCGTAGGAGGAGACGCTCAGTTTGATACCCATATCGGCTACCCCTACCCCTACCCCTACCTCTACCCCTGCTCATACCCCTATTCATTCCCCGACCCCTACCCCACCCCTAGTGATTTTATTTCAATAAATGTGTTTTGCTTAATATTTTCCCTTAAAAATATGACCCACATCTTGCAAAATGGGTCTTTGGAGCTAATTGCCAAGTTCAAGGCAAAAGTAAAAAAAACAGCGCTATTTAAATTTTTAAAAAAATCATAGAAAAAATTGTCCCTAAATCTACCCAACTTCTACCCTACATCTACTCTACATCTACCCTACATCTACCCTACATCTACCCAACTCCTACCCTACGACTACCACGATTAAGTATTTAAAGAAAAGAAGATGAAAAAATCTTTCAATATTAGAATTATTCGAGAAATGGGGTCTAGGAATTTGCTGCCAAATTTTTAATCGCGCAAATCGGCTTGCGTAGGTGGAGACGCTCAGTTTGATACCCATATCGGCGACCCGTACCCCTACCCCTACTCCTACTTCTACCTCTACCCCTATCCCTACCCTACATCTGCCTTACATCTACCCTATCCCTACTGTACCGCTATTCTTATTGAGTATTTATAGGAAAGAAACAGAAAAAAGCTTTCAGTATTAGCCTTTTCTCGCAAAAGAGAGCCAAGATTTAACTGTTCATATTTTCACCGAGATGTTCGGATCCGCTACGTCAATACGCGTATTTTGATACCAATATCAGATATATTACGAAAGAAAAAGAATATCAAAATGAATTATTTATGAAATATCCGACTCTTTGATTTTCTGTGCTCCTGTGAAAAATCCATTAATTCCTTATTTTATACGCAAGTTATTACCCATTTAGAAGCCACAAAAAAATAAATATATTATGTCAATCTCGAAACAGATCTACATGCTCTCCGGATTCTGTGTATTTTGTCCGTTTAAAAAAAATGGCGCTATTTCAAATAAATATTTATTAAACAGCGATTTCAGTTTCTGCAACCTATTTCTCGTACGTTGAAAAGAATAAATTCAAGATATCGTATCGGTAGTACCTAATCATTTAGCCAAAAGTGCTCAGTACCTACCCAGTTATTATTTTCGAATTAATTTGATGGGGTAAATATTTTCTTCTCAGTAGCAACAAATTTCTTCTTTTTAATCAATGATATCGCGTTTCATGACGATTTTGGAAATGTCAAAAGTTTGATGGATTATCCTGGGGTTTTTTCCAAGAAATGCGGCCGAACTGACCAATTATTAACCTTCCTAAATCTGTTTTAGTAAATATTGTCCATTTATTTATCCTTCTCGGGGAGTATTTTTTACGGATTACGCTTTCCCGTGAAGAGACCTGTTTTTCACATTTTTCCCGATTTCTTATTTTTTCCTAAAAATTTTCCCGACGAAACGGGGGGTGTTGAAAACGCATGAAGCCAATATGAGCCTTAATTTCTTTGAAAGTGGATATGTTTACGGACGTTTTTGGCGTGCAACTTTTTGACACGAAGATTTTCGCCCAAATGAACCTTAAGGCGTTTCGAATGGATAGGGCGCCAAGGTCGATTTTCGAGTTTAGGCCCTTGTCTGAAAATGGGGAAAAGTTAGAGCAATACTATATAAAGCTAAAATGAACCTTAAGGCGTTTCGAATGGATAGGGCGCCAAGGTCGCTTTCGGCTTGGCCGGCGGAAGTCCGAAAATGGGGAAAAGTTAAAGCAATACTATATATACTAGGTTTTGCCCATTGCAGAGCTGCAATTGGTTATGAATAGTTGTGTATGTGTGTTTAAATGTGCATGAAGCAAGGAGTGTGTGTGTTGAAAATAATTTTTACAACGAATATTTGGAAAAATAATTCTACTCACCCTCCTACCCCTACTCCAATTCCTACTTCAACTCCTACTCCAACTCCTACTCCAGCTCCTACTCCAACTCCTACTCCAACTCCTACTCCAACTCCTACTCCAACTCCTACTCCAACTCCTACTCCAACTCCTACTCCAACTCCTACTCCAACTCCTACTCCAACTCCTACTCCAACTCCTACTCCAACTCCTACTCCAACTCCTACTCCAACTCCCAATACCCAACCTCTACCCAACTCCCACTCCAACCTCTACCCAACTCCTGCTCCAACTCCTACCCAACCTCTACCCAACTCCTCTATCACTCCCAACTCCTACTCCAAACTCCAATACTTCCAATTCCTACTCCAACTCCTACTTCCAACTCCTACCCAACTCCTACTCAACCTCTACTCAACTCCTACCCACCCTGCTCCAATCCCCACCCCACATCTACCCAACTCCTCTACCCTACATCTACTCAACTCCTACCCTACATTCACCCAACTCCTACCCTACATCTACCCAACTCCTACCCTACATCTACCCAACTCCTACCCTACATCTAGCCAACTCCTACCCTACATCTACCCAACTCCTACCCTACATCTACCCAACTCCTACCCTACGACTACCACTATTAAGTATTTAAAGAAAATGAAAAGAAAAAAACTTTCAATGTTAGCTTTATCTCGACAAATGGGGCCTAGGAATTTGTTGCCAAATTTTTAATTGCCCAAATCTCGTTGCGTAGGTGGAGACGCTCAGTTTGATACCCATGTCGGCTAAAACTACCCCTACCCCTACCCCTACCCCTGCTCATACCCCTATTCCTTCCCCGACCCCTACCCCACCCCTAGTGATTTTATTTTAATAAATGTGTTTTACGTAATATTTTCCCTAAAAAATATGAGCCACATCTTGCAAAATGGGGCTTTGGAGCTAACTGCTAAGTTCAAGGGGAAAGTAAAAAAACAGCGCTATATAAATTTTTTTTTTTTTTTAAAGAGGAAAAATTACCGTTTTCTTTCAATAAATGCATTTTTAATGATTTTTTTCGTTCACCGAATTATTTTCTCCTTGTATATTTCAAACGAATATTGATATATTAATCGGGTAGGTATTTATAATGGCGCCGTGTAAAATCGCCTACGCATTAAAAAAAAACCGTAATTCTATTTCAACAAATTCGTTTATTTAAAATATTATTAAACCTTCAAAGCATTTTTTTCATACTATTGCGATTGGCTGTTCTGAAAAATAGGGTACCTACCCGGAATTAAATTCGAATGCTTCCGTACATTAGATTCTCGGGTCGGTACTTGTAATATTGCACTTGTCTACAAACTGAAGGAATTTTCTCGAACAAAATTATCCCATAGAAAAGTGAAATAGGCGCGAAGGAATATAATGATGATTTTTTATCAGCTTTTATAACTGTCAAAAGTTTGAACGATTATTGTGGAAGTTTTCCCACGGGTTGCTATAGATGTCGCGATTTCCAAAACTTCCTACGTGGTTTTTAAAAGCGATTATCTAGTTAAGCTCTCCGATTCGTCTAAATAAAGGATTATGTAATTTCGTGGCCGACGGCAATAGTTGAAGAAAATTTACCGCCGAGAGATCAGGTTTCTGTTTTTGTACGTACTTTTTGAATATTCTCGTGGCCAATTATTTTTCTTTCACTGGCAACACGTAGGGTAAGAAAGATCGCTGGAAACTCGAATGAAGATCGAGCAGCGCCACCCGGCGGGTACGAAGATTGCGGTTGAAAATAGAACCGACTCGATTGGATTTGAATTTTTCCTCACTTAATTAACTTTACTTTTAGTTTTCGCCGACAGATGGAACCCGTAATCGTTCCCTATCTTCGATACGAATTTTTCAGTAGTTTCCTTAAGAATGCGAGTTTCGATCCGCGGCTAACTTCGGTTTGCTGAATTTGTTGCACGCCAAAATGAGCCTTGCGGTGTTTTAAACTCGGCGGGCGGTTAGGTCGACTTTCGCGAGACAGGACTGGAACGGACACGCAAATTTGACCGAAAACGAACCTTAAGGTGTTTCGAATGGATAGGGCGCCAAGGTCGCTTTCGGCCGGCCAGGGGTGGTCTGAAAATCGAAAAAGTTAGAGCAATACTATATATACTAGGTTTTGCCTATTGCAGTGCTGCAATTGGTTTGTGTAGTTAGAATATGTGTTGTAATGTGGATGAAGCAAGAAGTGTGTGTGTTGGAAATAATTTTTAAAACGAATATTTAGAAAAATATTTATACCCAACCTCCTACCCCTACTCCAACTCCTACTCCAACTCCTACTCCAACTCCTACTCCAACTCCTACTCCAACTCCTACTCCAACTCCTACTCCAACTCCTACTCCAACTCCTACTCCAACTCCTACTCCAACTCCTACTCCAACTCCTACTACAACTCCTACTCCAACTCCTACTCCAACTCCTACTCCAACTCCTACTCCAACTCCTACTCCAACTCCTACTTCAACTCCTACTCCAACTCCTACTTCAACTCCTACTCCAACTCCTACTCCAACTCCTACTCCAACTCCTACTCCAACTCCTACTCCAACTCCTACTCCAACTCCTACTCCAACTCCTACTCCAACTCCTACTCCAACTCCTACTCCAACTCCTACTCCAACTCCAACTCCTACTCCAACTCCTACTCCAACTCCTACTCCAACTCCTACTCCAACTCCTACTCCAACTCCTACTCCAACTCCTACTCCAACTCCTACTACAACTCCTACTACAACTCCTACTCCAACTCCTACTCCAACTCCTACTCCAACTCCTACTCCAACTCCTACTCCAACTCCTACTCCAACTCCTACCCTACATCTACCCAACTCCTACCCTACATCTACCCAACTCCTACCCTACGACTACCACTATTAAGTATTTAAAGAAAATGAAAAGAAAAAAACTTTCAATGTTAGCTTTATTTCGACAAATGGGGCCTAGGAATTTGACGCCAAATTTTTAATTGCCGAAATCGCGTTGCGTAGGTGGAGACGCTCAGTTTGATACCCATATCGGCTAAACCTACCCCTACCCCTACCCCTACCCCTGCTCTTACCCCTATTCCTTCCCCGACCCCTACCCCACCCCTAGTGATTTTATTTTAATAAATGTGTTTTGCGTAATATTTTCCCTTAAAAATATGAGCCACATCTTGCAAAATGGGGCTTTGGAGCTAACTGCTGAGTTCAAGGGGAAAGTAAAAAAACAGCGCTATATAAATTTTTAAAAAAATCGTACAAAAAATTGTCGTTTTCTATCAATAAATGAATTTTTATCGATTTTTTTTCGTTCACCGAATTATTTGTTCTTGTATATTTCAAATTAGTATTACAATATTAGTCAGGTAAGTATTAATAATGGCGCCGTGTAAAATCGCCTACTCATTAAAAAAAACTCGTAATTTTATTTCAAGAAATTCGTTCATTTTAAATATTATTAAACCTTCAAAGCATTTTTTCCATACTATTCCGATAGGTTCCTCTTAAAACTTGGGTAGCACCTACCCGAAAATTAAATTCGAATGCTTCCGTACATTAGATTCTCGGGTAAGTACTTGTAATATTGCACTTGTCTACAAACTGAAGGAATTTTCTCGAACAAAATTATCCCATAGAAAAGTGAAATAGACGCGAAGGAATAAAATGACGATTTTTATCACCTTTTTTAACTGTCAAAAGTTTGAACGATTATTGTGGAAGTTTTCCCATCGGTTGCTATAGATGTCGGGATTTTTAAACCTATCTAAGTGGTTTTTAAAAGCGATTATCCATTTATTTAACCTCTTCGACTCACAGAAATGAAAGATTAAGTATTTTCGTGGCCGACGGCAATAGTTGAAGAAAATTTTCCGCTGAGAGATCAAGTTTCTGTTTTTGCACGTACTTTTTAAATATTCTCGTGGCCAATTATTTTTCTTTCACTGGCAACACGTAGGGTAAGAAAGATCGCTGGAAACTCGAATGAAGATCGAGCAGCGCCACCCGGCGGGTACGAAGATTGCGGTTGAAAATAGAACCGACTTTATTGGATTTGAATTTTTGCTTACTGATTTAAGGTTAGTTCTAGTTCTCGCCAATAGATGGAACCCGTAATCGTTCAATATCTTCGATACAAAGTTTTCAGTAGTTTCCAGAGATTTTTTTAAGAATGCGAGTTTCGATCCGCGGCTAACTTCAGTTGTCTGAATTTTTTCCATACGTTTTTTGGCTACATCGATATTTGACCGATTCCGAGCCTTATCGTCTTTGAAATTCGATATGCGGAAGGATGATTTTCGCCTGGCTGCGAAAGTCCGCTGCCCTTAAGCTAAAATGAACCTTAAGGTGTTTTAAATGGATAGGGCGCCAAGGTCGCTTTCGGCCGGCCAGGTTTGGTCTGAAAATCGAAAAAGTTAGAACAATACTATATATATATATACTGTGTGCGATTTCCGTCAATTCAAATCATCAAAAAAACTACACACATGGAGTAATAACATCAAAATAAGTAGTTTTGTAAGTATAATCTTCATACCGTGTCATTTTGGGTAGGGCATAGGCCAATTTTCAGAACTAAATCAATGATAATAATACACGACCATTACTACGAAATTCGTATTAGGTCTGTCACGAAATGTGAACTTGTCATCGGGATATTAATACACGTTCATTTGTTGATAAAAGGCAGAAAATTCTAGAAATAGAAATACTGAAAACAACAAGAATCTATTTCGTTTGTGTTAATAGGTAGATACAACAAAAAAATATAAATCGAAAATAGGATACAAAATTTTGTTTTAAGGCTTTTCCGGATTCGAAATGTAATTTTTGGAATTCAAATACTTATAAAGACTGGGTTTAATTTCGCAAGTAGAATTATTATTATTTATACTCATCATTAATTTGTTTTTTGTTTTATATGAATACCCCACAAGAGTCGATACTGCTCCCAACCGTCTGGAGCCAGTGAGACTATGGCATCCCCAATTGGGGAATGTTGTGAGGCTGAAGGTATTGAGGAGGGGAAGTAGAAGGGGAGGATGAAGGTGGAGAAATACCTGGCTATTCAGATCTGGTCACCAAACACGGCTAAAGGCCATTCCAAGCAACGTTCCGAGAGCCTTACATCTCGACCATGAAGGCCGTCAGCAAAATAGTATTGATAAAACTACATATTACTAGAAAAATACTAAGTATTAAATACCTAGTTACTAGAATTGTTCTTTGACTTTTTTTTCTATTTCGATTACAATTTTATGTGCTAAGAAACATATTCAAATACGTGTTTGCATTTCTATAGCGCGAGAGGTATGCCGCAGGGTCACATTTTGGGACCACTATAACCATTGCTCATAAAGTCTACCCATACCTTTAGTAATGTTAATTACGTTATTTTTTAGGATAGGTATCTGAAGTTATTTTGTCTTATTTGCACTACTGATTACTGACTGATGACTGACTAAAGATAGAAGACACCTTGAATAAACTACGCAACACGGAAAATGTCAATATTCATTTTCGAAGAATAAGAAGCAATCATTGTACTGTACCAGAGAGAGTTAAACATTTGTTCACTAACAGTGCGATGAATTTCGACTAGTATCAATGTATTTTTTAAATTTTTTTATTAATTTATTAAGTTAAAGAAATACATAAATTATTTCACTTTTTAACCTAAATACATATAAAATTATTTCACTTTTTAAACTCAGTACATATATAATTATTTCACTTTTGAACCTAAATACATACATCTTATTCTTAACTCATTTTAACACTTACATTATACATCATATCACTCAACATCGCATTACATCACTTATATACCCCACATATCATTCTCATATTACATATCTTCATTACACACTGTTACTCTGCTCACCCATTTTGATATTGAATAGTTTCTTTTTAAATGTTCCTATTCGACTTTCCGTCTTCAGGCTATCGGGAAGGATATTGTATATTTGTACACCCTCATGGCCAATATTTCTTTTTCCACTTTCAGTCCTTACTGTGTTCTTGTACAGTTTGTTTTGTTGTCTTGTGTAAGCTTTTTTTTACATGTATACCGCACAAGAGTCCCAACTGCTCCCAACCGTCTGGAGCCAGTGAGACTATGGCATTCCCAATTGGGAAATGTTGTGAGGCTGGAGATATTGGGGAGGGGAAGGAGAAGGAGAAGGGAAGAGGGAGGGGGGAAATACCTGGCTATTCAGATCTGGTCACCAAACACGGCTAAAAGCCATTTCAAGCAACGTTTCAATTCTGAATGGTGGTCTTTCACCAGGGCGATACTGAGAGTATCTTCCACTCTGAACGTGCGCAAATATACAATATATCATTTTTAATTAATTAATTGTGAAACAACACAAATTAATTAAATAAAAATTACTTGCGCACGCCGGGATTTGAACCCGCGACCTTCGGATTCGTAGTCGAGAGCCTTACCCCTCGACCATGGAGGCCGTCAAAAAGAAAGTAGTGTAGTATTCGTGTACTTGTGATGTTTTTATAAATGCTGTGTTTGTGTGTATAAGTCCATTTTTTTTGTAGATTAATAGACATATATTATATTCGTACAGTTTTCTGATTTTCAGCAAGTTCATTTCTTGGTATAGTTTTTTTGTGGGGGTGTCTGGGTTATAATTGAAAAGTTTTTTTATAACTTTATTCTGTATTATTTGTAATTCGTTCAAGTATGTAATGTGTGTATTTCCCCATATTTCTATTAGGTAACTTAGGTGGGACTGGATTAAACTAAAGTATAGGCCCCTCTTAACGCGTGCTGGTAAAAGATGAGCTATTCTACCAAATACACCAATTAGTGGAATGATTTTTTCTTTTACTTTTTGTATGTGTTGTTTAAAGGACAATTGTTTATCAATATATACGCCCAGGTATTTTTCACTATCTAAAATGCGTAGGTTTCTTTCTTCTATTTGTAATGGTTTATGAATCGGCGTCTTTCTTTTTGGTGAACTTCAGATCATGTAACCAGTTTTTTAACATTAATTGTTGATATGTTTTTAATTAGCCAATTGTTTATTATATTGAGATCCAGTTGAGATTTTTCTAATAAAATTTCCAAGTTTTTTCCAAAGTAAAATATTGCAGTGTCGTCTGCGTACAAGAAAATTTCACCGTTTAAATTTAACTGACATACATCATTTACATATATTTGAAATAAAAGTGGCCCCAGTATGGAACCTTGAGGAACTCCATAGTTAATGCCATTGAGTTGGCTGTTTTTATATCCTATACTAAAATATTGTTTTCTGTTAATTAGATACGATTTAATAAGTTTAAGAGCAGGACCAGTTACACCTGTTTTTTCTAATTTTTTAACCAATATTTTATGACTCACGGTGTCGAAGGCTTTTTGAAGGTCTACTAGAATTGCTATGACATAATTTCCGTTATCTATGTTGGTTCTGAGTTTATTTATAAGGTCATTACATGCAGAAAAAGTGTTTGATTTTTTTCTAAAACCGAACTGTTTGGAATATAATTTTTTTTTTTTTTGTAGAAAGTTATTTAACCTATCGTATATTACCCTTTCGTATATTTTTGATAAAATTGGTAGGACAGAAATGGGCCTGTAGTTGGAAGTTTGTGTTTTTCAAGCACCTTATTATTATTATATAGATTATTAATAAAAAAGGATTTCCTGAAAATATTTCAGTTAATTCTTATCACTTCAGAGCGCTCGAAATTTCGAACAATGCCTGGGATAGGTGCAAATATTTAATAAATAAAAACCATTGTTGTAGTTTATAATACTATTCCGTATATATATATTTTATTTTTCTATTATAATATTATGTTGTAAACCATGCCTGCTCTCACCACAGGATTCCCTAGCGAGAAAGATAGCAAGGAGGGATTATTTATTAATTCGAAATAATGATAATATTATTGCGCAATACTTTAAACATAATATTTTTAAAGAGAAACATTTTTATTACATATTTTAAAAATTTATATTGTCTCAGCATTTATCAATATCAAATCAAAAAAAAATGATCTTTTTCTGACCGTCCCACGTATGTTTATTTGATTATCAAGCCTTCGTAAATTATAAAATTAAAATATGTTATAAATATTTTTTTCTTTTAACACATCATGTTCATTGTATTGCCTAAAAATATCCATCTCCACATTATACATATGTTTTTTTATAGAAAAATAAATAAATTATTATTGTAATAAATAAACCACTAAAAAAAATCCAAAATTTAACTACTCGTACTGTTGAAAATTTTGCGTGTGTTTGAATTTGAAACGAATTTAATTACGGCCGTCTCAGTCACTGAGCATATTATTCCGATGTGCCTACAAAGATGTTCGTTCTGCGAGTCCTAAATTCGGTTGACGCCGGCCATCCATGAAGAGGCCTCACGTTCAAAGAACTCCCCAAGACACATATTATGTAGATACACGACATCATTACGTACATCACCATCATGCATACATACATACTAGCATTGATGTCATAGAATACGCTAAGTATGGATCTAGGCTAAGCCAAATCTGATATTCTCATTAGGATAAGATGATTTGATTCGATTTTCTTATGAGCGGCTTGCGGCTTTCACCTTTCAATGGTGTTCTCAAACATCGATTCATAGTATTCACGCAGTTGGAGGGTGGATAATGTAAAGTGGGAATGAAAAATGAAAGTACTTATTTCAATTATACTTTAAACTTTTACATCTCGTATGTAATTAACAATTACTCTACAATAAAATAAAAAAAGCGTCATATTTAAAAAAAAAAAAACAAAAAGAACAACAATTTTTTTTTTAAATTTACTTTATGGATTCGTTTATATTCTTTCATGTATATGTATATGTACATTAATATGAACTAAATTTATCATTTTGGCTGTCCTAAAACGGGATTTGTTCCTAGTTGGACAGTCAAAGCCGTCTTAAATATTTTTATAAAATAACGTGTCTCAAATAAATATTATTATTATTATCAATAAATAAATTAAGACAAATATGTATTAGGTATGTACAATTGTAACATCGGGTTCACATCTGTGACTGGTACTTAATGAAAAATATTGAAGAACATGACATGGGTGTAGAAAAAAACAGAATTAGCGTCATGTTCACATGAAGTTTATCGCTTGAGTATTTCTCCTTACATAAATCGCATCACCTTAAACATTTTGCGTATTATGACATTAATCGTTTAGTTTGACGGAACTTATAAAATTGATAGCATAAGAAATATAGAGCAACAGCAACTACTTTAATCATAAGCTTTCGTTAGTACAATTACGTGCATCGTTTATCTCTAAATAATGTCATTCGATGATTACTAAAAGCAAATCTTTGTTATGTTTTTCCACACTAGTTTTATTAATTTTTAAATGTTATTCATATAGCAGATTGCTATATTAATAATAGTCCTTTCTTCTAAATTGATAACCTCGTTTTGTCCTTTCATTATTTTGTTTATAGCCCATATTTATCCAATCCATTGCTTACCTCAGTTCTGAAAAACAAGTTTAGAGAGAACAACTCTAGCATAATCCACAAACTCATTCTGAAATTTGCGTAAAACCCATATTTAATATTTACATATCTTATTAAGGGCTCAACTCTCTTCTGTCCAATCTAAATTCCCCGCTTTGCATAGTTACCTAGATTTGGGATTGAGAAGATTTGCAGAGAGTAGTTGGTTGCTACTCGTACTAGTAGCCGGTCCTCCAAAGTGGAAGTTTATGGGGAATGTATGTAAATTCGGACAGAATCCCTGGGATGCTCAGACATCTGTGGAGGTATTGTTTAAGTTCTGGCAACTCTGTTGTGTTTGCACTTCTGTCGCTTCGTATTTTAGGAATATTTACATATTATAAGTAGATAAAAATACCAAGTTTCCTGCCTCCGCTCCGCCGGTTCACTTCTTGCGCTTGGTGTTGTGTTGTGTTTATTCAGTGACTGTAAATATAAATCTTACAGCGGAATAGGGTCACTTTGCGACTCCTTTTTTGTTTTCTTCTCTCAAGATTCTACGCCGAGAACTTTGCTATTGGGACTGCTGGATATTGCCGGCATGTCCTGGGTGACACGTACTCGTAGGCACATGCGATATATGCAGGATAGTATGGCAAATTTTCTATGTAGGTTCTACTTACATACTTTATGTATTTATTTATTTTAACGCCCATAGGGCTTTTATATACAGATACATCATTTTAAAATCACATAAGAAAAATAAAAAATAGAAAACATTCACAAAATTTAAATTACACACGAAAAAATTGCACCAAAACTAAAAATACACAGTAACAGAAAAAATAACCAGTACAATATCCACCAAGTCAATATTGACATTAATAACAAATAAGTAAATACGTATAAACCTACTCAATATGAAGAAAAATATATATTTTTCGAATATTGTAAGTACTTTTTAATACTTTTGGAATGTAGTTATGTACCTTCATTTTTTGAATCTAGTGTATTTACCGTAAACCAAATTACTACAAAAATTCCAAGTGCTCTAACGATAAAATGACCACTAGCAATCAAAGTGATGTACGTACGTAAAATTACAGTGTGTTATTTAATATTTCATAATGAAATTACTAATTTGCTAAAAATATATGTATGTTATCCTAGAAAAGGTTTTTTTACTAAAATATGTCATCATATTCACGATGAAAAGTAGATTGTAATGACTTTTTTTACCTTGACACAGAACAATTTAGGTTTTATGTCAGCCATTTATCATTAACGACAAACCTATATTAAAGTTGTATGATGAAATCCAAATTAGGGAGGGATATATCTATATAAAGTAAACACATGGTAATCACGTTATAGTACCTAATCGTATTACGGTTTTATAGGTAACACTCCAAAGGGTTGATAAAATTGATAACACGAATGTAGTTATAACGGACCTTAAATGACCTTGTAATTAGATAAATTAAGCTATTAAACTAGCAACGATCGAGTCCAGATTTTGAATCTGTTGAAATGTAATAAAAATATTTAAAGTTTAGCTTACTCTTGGTGAAGTTTCGTTATTTAGTTAATAACTCGTATCTTAACTGCTCGTGTTTCTTCATATAGTACTCAAGTACATGCCACATAACAGGCAGTTGGATCCACTGTGCCGACTGCCGACACTTAGGGGTTGAGTCTCTCAGGGCCAAGGTTACATTCTGTTGAAGTGGGAATAGCCGGCTGGCACTTTATTCCCAGAATAGTACGCCATTTCATTTCATGTTTATAATTAACCAGCCTACAGTGTTCTGGTGTTTAAGGAATCAAATTACGTTAGGAGATCTCACGAGTCCGTTCAGACTTTCTGTTTCCGCTTTATTATTTTGCGTTTTTTTAAAAGAAGACTGCGATGAAATTAAATATAATCACTAGATAAACGAAGAGCGTTATTTTTTAATGAGATGACCAAGTTAAGAAAACTCATTTTTCGAAATCAAAATGTTTTTTTTTCTGTACATGTAATTTTGTTTGTAATTTGAATATTTTTAAATAGAACACAGTTATTTGGTACCGTTATTAAATACAAATCTCTAAATATACGTCCGACATCAGAAACTCTATGTGGATGACAATTTTGATATTCGCTGGATTGACAGAAGAAATTATTATATTATATTATATTATATTATATTATATTATATTATATTATATTATATTATATTATATTATATTATATTATATTATATTATATTATATTATATTATATTATATTATATTATATTATATTATATTATATTATATTATATTATATTATATTATATTATTATATTATATTATATTATATTATATTATATTATATTATATTATATTATATTATATTATATTATATTATATTAGGCTTATTATATTATATTATATTATATTATATTATATTATATTATATTATATTATATTATATTATATTATATTATATTATATTATATTATATTATATTATATTATATTATATTATATTATATTATATTATATTATATTATATTATATTATATTATATTATATTATATTATATTATATTATATTATATTATATTATATTATATTATATTTATATTATTATATATTATATTATATTATATTATATTATATTATATATTATATTATATTATTATATTATATTATATTATATTATATTATATTATATTATATTATATTATATTATATTATATTATATTATATTATATTATATTATATTATATTATATTATATTATATTATATTATATTATATTATATTATATTATATTATATTATATTATATTAGTATTATATTATATTATATTATATTATATTATATTATATTATATTATATTATTATGGATATATTATATTATATTATATTATATTATATTATATTATATTATATTATATTATATATTATATTATATTATATTATATTATATATTGTATATATTGTATGGTTATATTATATTATATTATATTATATTATATTATATTATATTATATTATATTATATTATATATTATAATATTATATTATTATATTATATTATATATATTATATTTATATTTATATTATATTATATTATATTATATTATATTATATTATATTAAAACTATTGAAGCATCTTCCCACGCACAATACTAAGGACCTTATTATGTCTTGCTCATTCTCAATCCTTCATCTCTTCAAATCCAATCTCCATATTCCCTTACAATTCCAATCTTCAATAATAACTGGAATTACAACAAACTACACCCTTAATATCCTGTTAAAATATACCACCCACGGACGAAGACATTTTAAGTACTACGCAATTAAACTTTATAATCACATGCCTACCTCTTTGAAGCAATCCACAGAGAATACACCAACACATATAGTCTAACAGAACGTTTTGCTCTGGATAAAAATAAAATATGTAGAATTGTTCCTTACTTATTTACATCAAATCAAACAAAACACAATGTCATTTACATTAAATATAATTATAAGTTTTTTTTAATATAACATTTATTTGAACACAATTATATAAGCAATACGCATACAATACTATAACAAAGCATATGAACACCTCAGCACAAGTTCTACTAGTGAGGTGTTTATGAAACCGTTTACAATACACATCATTCGTACTTTAGACTACACAAGCTCAATATAATTAAAAGTTTTTTGGATTATAATTGATTTAACTGTAAAATAGAAAGAAATAAATAAATATAGGTTTACCACCGAAAACTCCATTCTTACCTCTCCCTCTTTCTCATAAATGACACATGAATGACATTTATGTTTATAAGGTAGATTCCTTCCCACCCTTTGCTTTCCGTTATAGGCTCCCCATTGCTGGGATCAGTTAAAAGTCTACCACCATACTCAACACCCATAATTATTGTTTCTCTAAAATATTATCAACGTTCATCAAATATTCTTATTTTTAAATCGTTAGAATCCCTGTAAATTATTCCCGGGCTGCACCTTTATAAGCTTTAATTGAAAAGTAACAAGAGACAAAAACAATGACAGAGGTAAGTTCAAACATGCCATGTCTGGATATCGCTTTTATCACCGCAAAGTTCCTTCGATAATTGACAATAATTATCATTTGAAACCAATTATCTGGGACCCTTTTGTATTGAATTTAATTCCCACACCAGTAGGATTAAAATACTAAATATTGGAATTGAGTTTGTTAGTGAACATTGAAAAGAAGAATTGAGTTGATTTGATCCGACAGGATTAGGTAAGTTTTGCGTAATCTTATTGTACATGATTGCAACTTCTTCATGTTTTATGGATGAATTCATAACTTGTATTTAATGCCACAGTATTTATCTTTATTTAAATACTCATTTTTTAATTTTTTATATGAATACCGCACGAGAGACCCAACTGCTCCAACGGTCTGGAGCCAGTGAGACTATGGCATTCCCAATTGGGGAATGTTGTGAGGCTGAAAGTATTGGGGAGGGGAAGGAGAAGGGGAAAGGGAGGTGGGGAAATACTTGGCTATTCAGATCTGGTCACCAAACACGGCTAAAAGCCATTTCAAGCAACGTTTCAATTCTGAATGGTGGTCTTTCACCGGGGCGATACTGAGAGTATCTTCCACTCTGGAACGTGCACAAATATACTATTTATTATCTTCAAATTAATTAATTGTGAAACATCACAAATTAATTCAATAAAATTTACTTGCGCACGCCGGGATTTGAACCCGCGACCTTCAGATTCGTAGTCGAGAGCCTTACCTCTCGACCATGGAGACCGTCAACAACTAATAGTTCTGGTTACAGGTCATTGAGTACGCAAGATGGCGTTCTTAACAAGCTCTCTTTACGGTCTTCTGGCTGGACATACATTTATTATTTGCCAGTACATAGCTTCATAGATTTCGTTTTTTTTTAAATTTAAAATAAGGCATACACCGATGTAGCACAGCTACGTGTTCATATACAGGAAAATAACATCGCTGCACATACGCTTCATCTGTAATCAAATTGAAAGTTTTAGGTTTTCAAAAATGTTTAACATCTATCAGCACCGCACAGTACAGAATAGTACAGTACAGACAACATTAGTTATATACATTATCTGTGAACACATACATATTACAGCGTACGTTAGCGTAACGTATCCGCATACACGGCGAAATCGTCGGCTAGAATATTTTGACGTTGCTGGTGGCCACTAAACATCTGCGCCTGCGCAGTTAGTATGAACATATACCGTTAACACCTCCATCTTCGTCACTTGGCGTCATAAGACGCAGATATTGCTAAAACCGAGAAAATGAATAACAATAAATCTATTGAATTAGTCAGGGAATTTAGGTTACAAAATAATAATCAACATGGGAATAGAATTATAAAATCCTCAAACATGTTGTGGCGGATACTAATACTATGCTATATCAATGCTGTGCTGCACGGAATGTTTACCAGCACCGCACAGTGCAAAACAGAACACCACAGACACAGCACAGACGCAAGTACGGCTGTCAAATGAACTGTCAACTTAGCGTGTTCATAGATAATATGAATGTGTTCATAGATAATGTATACAATTGATGTTTTCGTGTCTGTACTGCACTGTTCTGTAATAATTTCCTTTGAACTTATACAAAATATAAAACTGAAATTCCCGATAAACTACTTTTCAGCAGTTGGGCTAACGGGTGCTTGTTATTCAAAACCTGATTAAACACTGACAAAAACTGAAAAAATTTACAGTGCTGGTAGATGTGAATAAAATACATGTACAAACCTCACTCCATAAACCCGGTCAACCCTGCTAAGTTACCAAACGTAGCACCTCGAAGTAACCTATGGCATAAGTGTTGGTTATCCAATGAATGGTTCCCGGGGCGGTAGTACCCATACCCACTTCCCAAAATCCTTCTGTTCTATTATTAGTTTCTACTTCTTGTCTCCTTTTCATGTCATAACAGATATCGATCCAAAAGTATTAAAATACACGTGTCTTATTATACAAATAAATACTATTTCCTTCAAATATTGTTCGTTCCAAATATGTATCCAAGATGAAAAGAACAATAAACTTTCTTCTCAATGAATCCGAGAAACATAAATTTATTAATAATAAACTAAATTATTTACGAGACGCGATAAAACTCTCAGGTTCTGGAGAAATAACGCCGCTAGTCAGTCGCATGTAAAACACTAGGGAAGACCACCCCCAGTCATGAGGTGGTAGATGGCCCAATGGGCAGGCCGTTCAACTGTTAATCAGATGATTTGAGTTTGAATCTCAAAGCGAGTTCCGAAAGACTCCCCTTCCTGCTATAAATCCAGACTTTATAGGGTATTTTCTATTTGAGTACACAATCCGCCCTCGAATAAATATTGTTCAGCTTACAAATGATTTCGCAAAACTTCTTCACTATAGGTTTTTAATATTTTTTTACAACTCTAAAATCTAATTTCTAATAAAACTAAACATAGTTAAGGGGGGAGAGGGACGTCGGAGAGTTATTATTTATTAATCCGCTTTACATTAAAAGAAAAATCTGTTTTTATTTTTTTTTATTGCGGATTACAAATCTTTGGTTACGTTTATTTACAAAAACGCAACGATACTCGTAAATGATTAAACATACTTTTCTCCACTTTAAAAATCATATTTGTATTTTATATATTTTGTAAAACATACAACGGGACGGTCAGAAAAAAGTAATATTTCTGATTAGATTTTGATAAATGCTAAGCCTATGTAAATTTATAAAATATTATTCTATTTAAAAACATTATGTTTATCGTATTGCGTAATAATACTATCATTATTTTGAATTAATAAATAATAACTCTCGGCGTCCCTCTCCCCGTTAAAAGGTTGCACTCTGACGGTTGATAATGTGATTGGACAGTAAAAGCACATAGGAATAGTTAATATTTCATTCAGAAATTGTAATAATAACGTATACAGAAGGTTTTTAATATATTTTGAAAACATTATATTTTGAGTGTATTCTAGTCGGTTTACTACTTGATGATCGGTGTGAGTTAAAAGTAAAGTAACTGGTATTTTGCATCTAATTGTGAAAATGTTCATAAAAATGGGAAAAATGAAAAATTATTACTACTGTTTTAGCCGAAAAGAGGACTTTGTTAAAATCATTTTTACGTAAAAAAAATTTCAGTAATTTGTTGTCGGCTAAAATCATTAAAAAAATTGTTGCTCGTAACAAACAGATTTTAATATAATATAAAATACAATTGGAAAAAAATAAGCCGAATAAAAATATTTAAAAAAACTGTATTAAAATGTTTCTTTATTTTTAATCAGTCTTCTAGCATGACGAAATGATATAAAATCATAAATTCTTTGGGCAGTCTTCGGAAGTGTAATTTTCCAGGAATTATTGTTTTGTTCAAGTCGATACAATGGAATATGTACCCGATACCTACCGGTAGAATTATTATAGCAAAATAATCATTTCTTAAATTAATAAGAAACACTTTGTGTAGATATAAATATCAATTTGCTTCGGAAGCGAAGCTTCCCTCGTCAGGATACACATTGTTTTGCTGTACTTTTGTTATAATAATTTCTTCAATAAAAGTAAAATTACTTTGTGGTGTCATTATTAAATAAAATTAATAAGAAATCATTCGTGTTTTTACATTTCGTTTGTTCGACGAAGCATGCTCAGATCAATATTTCAGAACAATATTCACTTGCCGAGAGAATTTGCAAAAATCATATCTTTTCTCGAATCTCGTCGATATATTGACACAAATGTGGGAACGTTTATTAATAATTATTTTAGAGTATAGATATTCACTAGCTGCTCGGATAAGATGTAAAATACATAAAAATAAAAAAGCACAGATTTCAGAACGATACTCAAAAGTCTTCATAAAGTCATAATATTCATGAATATTTAAAATAAAAAAAATTAAAAAAACATACTTATTTCAGAGCTAGTCGGCAGTACCTTAAATATAAATACGTTTTTAGTAAATTGCAATAACCTGACATTTTTACGAAAAGGGTTTTTAAAGTGTAGCGCTCATGTTAATAAAAATAAATGGTCCACGTATATTTTTTTTAAACTAATAATTGCAATCGGAGCACGAACTCGGTTCCATCAATAATTTGTATATATTCACAGGGATTTTCTAATGAAAACAATTTAATTTTTATTAATAAGGTTTCAAAATTACTGATTCTAGGATCATTAACAACAGTTTATTCCTTCAATTGAAATATTTTTACAATCAATGAAGCAATGACAATTTTTCATTTATTTCATAAAGCCTCATGAAGTTTTTTTAAAGAAATTTGATCACAGTTTTCAGTTACTTTCTATCTCACATCATCCTTTGATGATTTCATGATAATGGGGCTTTAAAAATAACTAAGTATTATTATTGTAGCTCTTTCATTAAATACTTCTCTAATATTTAAATACGCTTACCCTTAAGGCTGCTCGCTAAGCAAGCATGAATTTATGTGCAATGTAATGCATGTACAATCTAAGTGAAAAATTCAATGATAATGCAACATAGACACTCCGGCGCCTATTCGATGGAAAATGCATGTATTCCATTTGACTCGCCGGCTCAGTAGCATTGCCTCCGGAATAAAGAATCGAAACTGCTGTATTTTTTTCACCTTTGGTAGCAAAACGATATATTTAAATGAAACCATTCGCGAGCGAAAGGAAGTGGGGAGGCTCTGTCGTTACCGTTTGCCTTACTTTTGTAATCAAATTACGTGATATTGCTTCCGAAAGCACTGTTACTAACGATGGCAAACATTTTTAGTAACGTTTTTTTTGTGTTTTGTGAAACTCTTAATTTTAGTAGAATTCTTTCGTTTTTGAAAGGCAGAATAAAATTAAGAAAAATTTACCAATTAAATCGCATAGACACTCTATGTAAATGTCTTCCGACGGAAAGTTCAATAAAGTTTTAAGGGAATATTTTTGCGTTGAAATGTGCTTTCTACTACTATCATCTTTCAATGCACTCTCCTATCGGAGGTTGGCTATCATCAGATGAATCTTCATCATTTGGGTTCCACTTTGCAAATTTACTGCTGTCATTTAAGTGGCGCCATGAGATGGGGCGTCTTCCTCGTTCACATCTTTTATCAATCTTCCACTTGAAGATGAGTTTAGCCTTCTTAAGGTTTTCTATTAAAAATAAAGCACTTTAATTTAATTTTAATTTACCAAGTAACTTCTTCAACAGTGCGATATCTTCAGGGCATTCAAAAAAGAAAATACGATACCCGTACACACCTAAAACATCAACCTTTTACAAGACATACCTTCGATTTATGGGAATTACATATAAGTTTTTTTCATTATGATCGAGAAATTTTAGTTATTTTATTTTTGTTTTAGTTTAAAAATAATAAAGGCTTTGATATCTGAACCTTAAAGCGGGTCCTCAAAATACCCCTGAAATTTAAAAACATAGAATAAAGCGTACAAACTAGAAGTGCCTTCCACGTAGACTTAAATGAAACTTTGACCGAGTACATTTTTATTCTATTCCCGAGAAAACCATTTAAAATACAGGAAATACAGTGCTCTATCTCTCTTACACTGCCTGCATTTATTTTTTTAATCATTAACACCTTTCGGCTTTTACATGATATAACACACAGCACAAGACATAGACTATAATGTGAAAAATGTATAAGCAATAAAGAACCCTTATGACCGCGTATAATAACAAATAAAAAATTTAAAATTATCTAGAAATAACAAAATATTCATATCGCATTAAAATAAAATGATAAAATATTTTATTTTTATTTTATAAATTTAAGGCACGAATGGACAGACTTTTTGATCACGAAACACGCCTACATCGCACGTATTGTGTTCTGCTTTAGTGAAAAACTAATGAAGTAGTCCTTTATCGACTGGGCAATAATTAATTGTACAGGATAAAAAGAAACTAAAAGTTTAGAAATGAACATAAAATAACATTAGTAATTTTATTGTGATAATATCGTTTCTAATGATGATTGAGGTTAAGTCAGGTACAATGTAATTATCCCGCGAACACGACGTTAATGATGGTAGACAAAATTTGCAGCCCCTGTAGAATAGAGAAAATATTACATAGAGATGCCCTAACACGCAAAGGGAAGAAACCAAATTAGAGGGGCGGGGGTGAACAAGGTGCGCCGCTAATTTTAGTAAAACAGCAACTAAGCCAAAAGGTTCGGCTTGTTTGCAAAAACCAAATATTTTGTTTGAGTATTTGGTTAGACCCTTATTGAATTTAATTTTTAATTATTAATTATTTTTATTGAGATTTAAAGACCTCATTGTAATATTTAGTCATTGAAGAAAATAATATTAACATAACCTAAATGAAACATGAAACCGGAAAAAACAAAAGAAAATAAAAAGATCTGGAAAAATGCGAATGAAATCTTTTTATTTTCTGTTGTTTTTTCCGGTTTCATGTTTCATTTAGCTTATGTTAATATTATTTTCTTCAATGTTTTGTAAATTGTTCAACGCAGTCAACATGACGCAAACCGAACGTGGACGGCAGTGAACGAAAGCTGATGCCAAAATGGGTGTCACGTGACCTTTGCCTCCAGCCGTCAAAATCGTACTTAGGGGAAGTCCATTAATTCTGATGTCAATGCCGTGTAGGAACGTTTTGCATCAGATGCAACATCGTTTGGTTTCAATGATTGAGTATCTTGGCGATTATTCATGCGTTATTGAAAATGTCAGTTTTAAAAGCAAAATTATCTTGAAGCTCGTCCGTATTCTGCCACTCTAAAACCACTATCACAACTGAAAGCAGAATCACGGGCTGGCGTTTATTAATTTCTAGCTACAATATTGCAACATAAATTTTATACGACTGCGGCAACGATGCACGTTGCATTTTTTGCTCATCGCAGTCCGAGAAAATGAATTTATTCATACAATTTCCAATTTCAAGCCACACGGGTAGACACTATGAACCATTGATATAAATTTTTTATCCTATTGATTTTGACACACTTGTATGTATGGAAGTGCAATATTAAATTAATCGGTGGAAATAATTTATCATATTACCTAATCCATTGCGTATGACCAGAAATAATATTGGAGGGGTATAAACTTGTTAAGGTTACTTAACCTAATTAATCATTGAAACCACTTGCACTTTGATACGTATTCGTATTATGATTGTATTCATATATACCTGAAGTACCCGGCGTTGCCTGGGGTTATGAATGGTTACAAGTAAAGTTTTGTGGTTGTATTGGGGTACCCCTACTCCTACTACTACCCCGACTCATATCTATATCCCTACATCCAACCACACCCTCACATCTACCTCTACCGCTACCCTATCCCTACCAAGTAATTTTCCTCTTCTTTTGAACGTCATGTGCGCGAAATTTCATCAAGAAGCATCAAAATTCTGCATTGAGGGGTGGTAAAAGGGAAAGGAAGACAGTAACCTTCATCTTGTTTCGAAATTCAAGTCTGAAAAATTTCACCAAGCTCGGAATAAAACTGTAGATTTGAATTTAAAACAAACAAACACCGCTCGCTCGAGACATTCGTCTTTATAAAATAGAATATATTTTCTTGTATTTTTTCGGCATTCACCATATAGCAATTTCTAGTAAGTATGTATAGGTTTTCTGTAGATATTAAAGACATATACCATCTACTTCACTTCATCCTTTGTCTCATAAACTTGCCTCCTTAAACTCAATGATACATCGAACCATTAATGTAGCCAATCTACTTACGACAAAATTTATAAAAAACTTCTTTATACAGGCGACTTATCTTTAAAAATATCCTGTTTATTACCAGATAACATTTCTCCAGCTTTCTACACTAATTCCAAGGTAAAAAAAATTAATTAACAACAAGGACATTTCTAATAAATAGGTGAAAGGCGGAATATATACGTTAGTATGTAATGAAAGTGATGCACAGTATGTAGGTATGACTACTAGAAATTTTAAAACTAGAATCAGAGAACATGAACTCTGTTTACGAAATAATAACTATTCCGAGTTTGCTAATCATTTAATAGAGACAGGCCATAGCTTCAATAGAGAAAAAACTAAGTTTAAACATTCAAATATTGATAAATATTTTAAGTTGTGCTCCTTAGAAACTTTAGAAATTAACAAAAAAATTAAATCTAAAATTAATTTAGTAAACAAGATAATAGCTCCCTGTAAATCACCTTTGCTAACCATGTTTCCTATTAACTTTGACTCCTCCCACAGCCCACCCCCCTCCAAATCACCAGTCCCTCTACCCTCACCTAATGGTGACTAATTTTGTTTCTGTACTTGTTTAATTTAAGTTAGTTTTAAGAACTCTAGTGAAGGGCACGGTTGTGTCGAAACCAAAATCAAAAATAGAAAAAGTACATAGAATATATTTACTGTAAAACAGTAAACCGTTCACTGATGCTAAAACTATTTATTGGTCAACTCTTTTTGCTCGTGGCACAGATTCCATCATGAGGCATACAGTTTCATTCAAAACAAATAAAATAAACTGATTCAAAATCGACCAGAATTCAGCAATTCATTTTTATTCTTTATAGTAAAATATTCTGAGATGAAAATCCATATTTCACCCGTAAATTGCATAGCTAGGCTAGAGGGTTGGTGCTCACCTAAAGTCACTTATAGAAAAAGTTTAAAAAATTCACGCATCGGTGGGCAAATGCGGCCATAGCCCGCAACACTGTAAATAACTAAAAGTGTAAAAAATAAATAAAAAATGGTATATCCATTAGAAGCTTCTTACGCTTTTTAATGTCATTTTATAAACATTTTCCAGTCCTAAAAATTAAAAGTATTTCAAATAAATGCCAACTCTTCTTGTGCCACCAATCTTCTAATAAATGTAACATCAATAAGAAAATATAAAAGGAGGATAAAATAGCAACTGTAAAAATATCATCTCGATATTTTAATTTTATAATAAAACTGTGTTCATGTGAAGCAACCTGCCAGGTAAGTATGTTTTTCTGTATCTGTTTGTGCATAATTAGATAAAGAATATGAATTAAGATTTGTACAGCGCCCTTTAGGTGATTTTTCACAAAAACGGCGCTTTACAAGTAATCCAATTATTATTATCATTATTATTATTTCTCAGCCACGCTACCAAAAAAATCATTAGCTTCAACATTTTGACGACAGCTGCTATAAATATTTCTTGGGATTTGCTTTAAAAGTTTGAATTATGCTATTAACGAACAATTTCGATATTTTACAGGAATTAAATTAACGGCTATCTTAATATCCATAATTAGATGAATTATTTGCTTTCGTCGCGATGGCCATTCTGTTGAATAGTCTCTCATTGGTATGGACGCATGTTTCGTGTATCCGTAATCCGCAAACCAATATTTCACTTAGATCTATATGAATATTTCTATTTTCAATTATGCGTAATTAGAAAAAATAAACATCAGATGGTTGAAAAGTTGAACCCATTTTCATGATGAATTAGTTAGATATTATAAAATACTTTTTTGTTATTCATGTGAAAACCGCACAAGAGTCACAACTGCTCTGGAATCTTCATATGGGGTATGTTGTGAGGCTGAAGGGGAGTAGAGGGGAAAGGAAGGGCTATTCAGATCTAGTCATTAAACACGTTTCGATTATGAATCATTGTCTTTCACCAGAATAACACTGAAATAAATGTCTACAACTTTAGAGCGTGCAGCAGATGTACTTATTTTTTATTGCTAAATAAATGTGAAAAAACGCATAAATAAATGAGCATCGGAAAAGTATTTTTCAAATTTTATTATTTTGGGGGAAAAAATAATGATATTCCTGTGATGCATATTTATGTTCATTGTGAAAGATTTTTTTGTTCTTTATAAAGCTGCTGAAAGTAATTTTAAAAAATTCCGATTCTAAAAACACGAATTGTTTACACATTTGTAACCATTGGTTTTCACCTGTCATTTTTTACGGTAAGCATTTGAAAATGAAAATTAATGATGCATTTACGATTCGTTATCCGGAAACATGCAATAAAACAACATTATTTTTTTCCAAATACGAGGATCAAATGCCGAGCCAAATCCAATCTAAATGGAAAATTAGAAATTAACCTCAAAATATAGGTATTCTTTATGAGAACAGAGAAACTGTATATTATTTGACTAAGGTTTATTGAATGTTCAAAATGATCATTAGCTTTCATTAAATTCAAAGCTTAATCCAACTGAAAAGCTTTTTGCTTCGGTTTGGTTTAATGTTTAAAACCAGCCCTTTCAAATTCTCGAATCGTTTTAGCTGGTTTTGTTAGTTTTACAAAGGTATTATTTATTATTATCACACAGAAAATGTTTTTAAAAAGATAAGAGAGAAAAAAGAAAGTAATGAAGCCTTTTGATATATTTTTCACTATCTCCTAACTCGGTATAATTAAGGTTTTTGACTTCTTTAACAGAACTATTTTCTTTTTTGTAGATCTGAGATAATTAACATTTTTAAATTATCTTATAAAACACGTAAGGTATCACCTTCTCATAACCTATGGAGTTCCGCAGAGATCGATACTAGGACCACCACTGTTCCAAATCCATTATATTGATATTCCTTAATTAGACTTAAACGGTGACATTTGCAAATGATACTACAATTTTAAATTGGGGTAAACATTTGGATACATTGTTATAAAATTCACAAAGGGACCTAAATAATTTATAATTAATACTACAAACAAACATCCTAACAATAAAAGTGAATAAAAAAAAAAACACAGGAAAAGTATACGATTTTAAGTTCAACCCGTAAAATTATTCCTTCTCATATACGCTTAAAGACATGAGCAATTTGGAATCTTTACGAACGAGAATTATCTTGGGCTAGTTTTATCGCATCTGAACTACTTAATTGATATCTAGGGAAACGAATATGAAACTTACATAGATGAATTACAGGTTATTCTAAACAAAGAAATCAAAAAGCTACTTAGGTTCAATTCTAGAACACCTAACAAAAAATTATACCAGGAAACAAAACGGTTAACTACAAGAAAATTATATAAGTATAATATATGTGTTTAATAAATAAAATAAGTAATAAACTCATACTTACAAGCACAGAATTGATTAAAACGTCACAAGTACAGTCACAATACACACACTTTACACGACAATATGATAATGTCCATTTAAACACCATACATATACAATATGGCAAGCAATCATTAGCTACGGGAGGAGAAATTTATAGAATTGCCTTCCAGATGAAATTATAAATCGAAAACATCTGGGAATATATTTAAGAGGAAGTTTAAATAATTAAATTGTATAAAATTGTAATTAATCTATTTAAGTAATCATTGTAGTTAAGTAGGTGAAAATGTTTTTTCTGGATTTAGATGAAAAAAAAACCACAAAATCACACTTGCGGTTTCATATATTTCTGCGCTGCAATGGGAATCGGACACAAAACCTTGACAACCAACGACCCAAATTCAATATCGTTTATGTTTTATCAAGATTAAATAAAAATAATTACAATACAAAGATCATCAGGACAAGTGTGTATTTTGAATACACAAGCAATTCGATTGTATCCGTGGTTAAGTGGTTACGATCCTTGGCTACGAATCCGGAGGTCCCGGGTTCAAATCCCGATGTGGGAGGTAAATTTTAATCGATTAATTTATGAAATTTCACAATTTATTCAAATAAAATAATTCATAACAGGCGTGCAATCCATAAAGGCTAACAATCTAAGCCTACCCTAATAAAATAACGAACAGCAAAGAGATATTAAAAGATAATAAAAACATTAAAAACTTTGTCATTTTTCTAAGAAATGGGAAAGAACTTGTACGCCCATTTATTCAGTTGACCACAACAATCAGCTGAAGACTATTTTCAAATATTCAATGTATAATTCTTATTCCAAGTTGAAAAACTTCGCGGCCTATAGCAATGCACGTCGCTGATAAATAATAATGTTCTATAGTGGTAGATTCTTTTAGTACCGCCGTTGTGAATGACTACCATTAATAATCGAACCGTTGCTATAAATGGCTTCAGACGTGTTTGATGACCAGATCTGAAAAGCCAGGCACTTTCCCACCCATTGACATCCCCTATTCACTACCTTCAGCCTCACAACATATCCCAATTGAGGATGCCATAGTCTTATTGGCTTCAGACGGTTGTGATCAGATGGGACTCTTGAACAGAATCCTGTAAATATGTTTTATTTATGAAATCCCATGTCTGACGGTTAAAATAAATATGAATTTAAAAATATTTATTTACGCAATTCTTGAATTTTGAAATTAGAAAAATGAATAGGTGATATCGAAAAATCCCATCCCTCGCATGACCTCGCTCGAACTTGAAAAACAATAAGCGATGAAAAAAATATACATGATAAGCGGGTGGGCAAACAAATAAGTTTGGGAAATACTGGAGTAGATAATAATAATAATAATAATGGGATGATTTGTATAGCGCCGTTTTTTGTGAAAAATCACCTCAAGGGCGCTGTTAGGTTACGTTATATAGTCTTTGTATTGTTTTGGTGAAAGGCCAGCATTGAGAATCGATACCTCGCTTGAAATGGCTTTAGCCAAGTTTAGCCAAGACTAGATCTAAATAGAATAGCTAGCTACTTTTTAATCATCCCCTCCCCCATCTCAGTCCCTCTCTCCGCACTCCGTTATTAAATCTCACAACATACTCCGAGCCAAAATAGTACCACCGGCTCCGAACAGTCGGAAATCTTGTGCTTTTGGTTTTCACTTAAATACCTAATTGGAGACTGGACGTCGGCTGGGACTCTCATGTGGTGTATCCCTAAGAAAACGAATAAACAATGTAAACACGTATCTTGAAGGCAAATTGTGAGAAGAGAATAAACGAATCTATTTGATGACATTTTCTCATAACGTATGTATTATTATAGGTTCACTAATATTATTGCAAATTATATACGTGTGGTAAAAAATTAGTTACGGGTTTTAATGACTTTAGATACATAAATAGATCAAATGTACGATGAGTGTAACAAGAATATATGAAACGAATGTGAATGTTTGAAGGAGTCAGAGACGCCCGAGGAAGAAACAGTATGATCAAGTGAATTATATACTTTAGTCGGACCGTGTCAAGATTCAGAATAACAGAAGGGTATGAAAGTGAATGAAGCAAGGAGTGTGTGTCAAGACCGAAATATTTGGCAGTCCATCACCTCTGCCTACCCTGGGGGAAACGTCATGATGGTTAGTAAGTTAAATTAATTTACCAGTTTCTTTTTTTCACAAGCCGCAAATGATATCCCTCAGTAATTCTCTCGATCACCTACCAACATATCTTCAATTGAATAACATCACTATTTCCCCAGTTCCACGAAGTACAAAGGTGAGTAAATAAAAAGCTCTCCGGAGCTTTCAAGCTCCTCAATCCCTACCTAAATGTAATAAGAGCCATTCGAAGAGAAACAAACGCCTGGGGACGCATACAGAAGACGGTTTAGGCTTCTGATTCCGAATTAATGGAATTTTATTGTTGGTTATCCAAACATCCCCTGGTCTCCTAGTTGCTAGCCATTGGAATCCGCTGATATACTGAACTTATTGGACCCTTAATACCACCTAGGGTCAAATGAACAATGTTATTGCATCCTCATTCGACCTCCTGGATATTTGTTTTAATTTATAAGTAAAAGCAATTGCGTTTCCAATTTCCGGATGTCTTCGTCAGGATGGTTTTTTTTATTATTTCATTTTGTATTGGACCGATTGAAAAACCATCAAACAACTAGGGCAAATTGTTTAAAAAATATCTTATTTCATTATATCTCACTGAAATCGTTAAAACACGTTTTTTCTTTTGATTGCTTTTAAAGCGAAATCTTTTTAACGAAATCGTTTTTCTAGTCGAATAATGTAAAAATACGAAACAAACGATGTAACTTTTTGTCTTATATTTAGGCAGTTAGGTAAATGAATACTTCGAAACAATACAGCTCTTGGTAGAAATTAAAGAAGCTTTATATAGGTGCGTTGACAAAGAAATTAATTAATTACTATGTATTAAATAAATACTTATCGACTGAGAGTAATTTTTATTAGATGATCTATGCAAGGGGTTGAAATTCGAAATTCCGTAGTTTTTTTACCCATACAAAAAAATCCATGGAAGAAGATTGGAGAAGATAAACGTTGAAATTTCGAAAAAAAGTAATTTTTCTCTTCTACTTACGTAATATAAAAAGTAAATAAAATAAATAACTTTCATGTAGAATTACCTACCGAAGTTACTGCACTTTACTCCTTGACATCTTGTATTTTAAGTACTCTAATTTCATTAGGGGAGTTATTTAAAAAAATGTTCGATTTGCCTTCTCTTCTCCCCTGGGTTGATTTATAATAGCGTCGATTACTTTGTGGATGGCATTTATTTAACCTCGGAGTTCATTTTTTTTTCATATCATTTGATTTTGATTGACTTTTTTATAGGTTTCGGACTTCGGTAAGATAGTCATTTGCTTGGACTCCATAAAGTTCCCCTATATCGCTTAGTTCAAGCAGTGATCGTGAAAATATTACTCAAAAATTTTAAAACGATACTTTTAATACGATTCTCCAATATTGTTCATGTGAGTTTTTACTTCAGAAGCTGGGCGTATTGTACAGAGCCTGCAGATACTTTAATAGTATGGTACACAGCTGCTGACCCTGTAAAAATTCCACCCCACTGTAGACTTTGGCAGCCACCTCTGGTCGGGAGTCCCAAAATATCTGAAAAAAACCCTTGACTCTGTGCAGAAACGGGCGGTCCGTTTGATAGATTCGCCAATCTTAACAAACGGATTGCAATCTTTGGAGCACAGACGTCAGGTGGGAATGCTGTCCTTGTTTTCCCGGTATTTTAAAGAAAGATTCTCTGAGGAACTAGCGTCATTCATCCCTTCGGCACCGGTACATAGTCGGGAAACATTTATCACATGAGAACGGGTCGCTTTTACGACTCGTTCTGTGTTCAACAGCCCGGCGGTGGAATGATCTACTTGTCTCTCTGTTTCCTCCATCTTACAACATGGGTCTCTTCAAGACCCAAGTTCACTCCTTCCTATCCTCTAAAAGACCCTCCACACAGCATCCCCAATGATGATATAGGCTTCGAGGGAAATTATTTCCTTCAGGGTGTGTGGAGTTACTGTTAAAAAAGAAAAAAAACTTAAAGTGAAACAATGCACTTGAAATTTTTTTTTACTACATAAATAAGGATTGAAAAAAATCTTCTATCATCCTTTTTCTATTGTAGTTTTATTTTTAATGAACAATCGCTATTATTCAGATTTTTTTGGTTTATTTATCTTCTCATGACATTAATTATTGAAGTCCTCCCGGAAGAAAGAACTTTATGTTAGGTCAAAGAGTTCATTAGGTCAAAAAGTGTATTTTTTGTGAAATAATGATCTCTATATTATTTCGCAGATATTGGACATGTTTCCTTTTATTTTAGCAACACTGATATGATAAAAATAAAAATATTTTTAAAAACAGATAGTCTTGGGATTTATGACACATCCCCTGAAAATCTCAGAATTAGAATAATATTGTTACATTATTATCAGTACCCCTTATTAGTATGTCTCATAACTTTATTTTTACATAACATTGTTTTACATAATATACAATTAATTTAAACATGTAATGGCGCTACTCCCCGCTTCGGACAAGACTTTGTTAAAAACAAATTTACCAAAAGTGAATAGCCTTAAGAATCATACGTATTTTCAAAAATCTATTAAGAAAACTACAGAAAAATCCATGTCACTGCAACATAGCTCATAATTCGAGAGCTTTTGCAGCTTCAGCGCCCAGATTATCAACCTGACAGTTAGGTTTTAGACAAAACTGAACTACGAAGTAATGATGACAACTGACGGAAAAAAAAAATTTACTTTGTGGATTAGGAATTAGATATTTTTCTTAATGGTTCGGAAACGATTATAAAATTATACTGGGTTATCGAAAGTACGTAAGAAAGACAATCCATATTCAGCTTAGTACATATTATTTTTGACAATTCTTTTACTTGCGCAGATACGAGTAGTGAATACTATTTAATACTCGGTCTTATATTTCACTCATATTTGTTTATGTCTCTTTTCGCTTAAAATATTTTAGTCTGAACATATTCAGGATATTCCCCGTTCTACGCTTCGTATTTTATTAAAATATTAATTGCCTCTTTAAAGGAGACGTGTGCATAAAAAATATTTTATTAACGGCAGGGAGAAGAGGGGTGGATAGCTAGTTGGGTACTGTTTCATTTCTAATTGCCTTCCTTCGTTTGCTGGACGGGAACGTATTTCTTTAATTTACCTATGGACGGACCTATCTTTCAGCTCGGTGCTGTATGCAGATGTTACTACTTTATATTTGTTATTAAAAGACGTACATAGCTGCAGGTCACGATGGAGGAAACGCAGAAGGTAATTAATTTTCACTGTAACAATGGAAGACCTCCGTTCGCTTTCAAAGCTACCATTAATATTGCTTTACATATTATAATGCCCAAGAGTTGCATAACATATTTGGTTACTCTTAACTATTCAAAGTGCGCAAATATCTGAAATCGGAGCAATATTCGGCCGATTATTAAAAAAATTAAGCAATCGAACGCATATTGTCCAATAACATTAAAATTATTTTCTAACCCATTTTCAAGTCTTGCCCATAGAATACGACTCTTTACACAAATTACGTGTTTAACTCCGTGGTCGAAAGGTTAGGCTCTCGACTACGAACCAGGGAGTCGCGGGTTCAAATCCCGGCGTGCGCAAGTTGATTTTATTTAATTACTTTGGGTTGTTTCACAATTACTTCATTAAAAATAATATATAGCATATTTGAGGCACGTTCCAGAGTGGTAGATACTTTCAGTATCGCCCTGGTGAAAGACCACCAATCAGAATTGAAACGTTGCTTGAAATGGCTTTAGCCGTGTTTGGTTACCAGGTCTGAACAGTCAGGTACTATCCCGCCTTTCTTCTTCCCCATCTCCTTCCCCTCATCGGTGCTTTCAGTCATACAACATGCTCCAATCGGGGATGCCATAGAGTTCCTGGCTTTGCAGCCCTCATAAGAACCCGGGTGGCAAGATTTAGGGAGAGGGTAAACAAATCCGAAAATGTCCCCATAATTGCATCCCGCCAGAGTCCAGATTCCAGCATAGAAGAAAGATGGCGAAATATATTAGCTCCATCAATCTCAAGTAGAATAATTCAGTAACATCTATTATGTTCTCTTTATATTTCCATTTTTATAAATATATATTATTTATGCTATTTTTACATACTTTATGGGACGTGTGGGACGTGTGGGACGTGTGGGACTGCACTAACCTCCCCACATTCCGGAATAAATTAATTATTAATATTATTATTATTATTATTATTATAGTCGCTGGCTTCAGATAGTTGGGAGCAGTTGGGACTCTTGTATGGAACTCCAATAAAAAGATTGAAAAAATACTATCGAATATTTTCATCAATATAAATTCATTTCGCAGGCTGTAATCAGTATTTTACATTTTCTGTCTAAGCCTAGCGATGCTTTTGATCCGTAAAAACCAAAACAATAAGAAGAAATAAATAACCTGTCGGTAAGTAAATACATTAGTTTTCTTATTCACTCGACAACTAACCTATAATTTCTAAAACAGAATCTAAAGATCTTGGCGTTTTCCTAGATAGCAAACTTATACCTAATAATTAAATTGGTTCAATCGTTCACAGTTAACACAAAATGCTTCGGTTTTGTTTTACGCCTAAGCAAAGTGTTCAGGAAGCCGCGAACAATCAAAATTTCATATTTTTCAATTGTAAAAAGTCCACTGAAATATGCCCCATTCATTTGGAATCCTCGACATAAAAGGACATTGATAGTATAGAATGCATTCAAAAGAAATTTACAAAATATCTCACCTACACATTCAACAGTAACTTTCAATCTTTGAAGCAATAGCGAACATTGGCTGATTTAACATTTCTGCGTAGAATTGTAAATAATGATATCAACGGTACTGAGCTTCTGTCCCTAATTAATTTCAACGTGCCTCTGAGACGTGCCTGCCATACAGCACTATTCCACACGCATATTTATAAAACAAATTCAGCTTCGAATTCACTTTATTCGTTCAATGGTATTAAAATAAACAATAAGGAACTCCAGTCCATTTTTTTATTTTTTTTATTAATGTTGACATCCCAACTTAATTTTCTGTTTTTTAAATTTTTTGTTTAAAGTTCGTTTACATGTTTAAAATAATTGTTAAATTTTCAATTTTTTAAAGCCCACCAATATCTATGGCTTATTGGGTGTGACTTTTAATTGAATTAAACATTGAAGAATATCAGCGTCTCGTTACTATTGTAGGTGCATAGTACCAAAGTGCAAAAATAAATTCATATCCGCAACTGATTAACAATTTATCAGCGTTCAAAGAAAGTCCATATCCAACCTTTTTAAAAGCTAAACTGGAAGACTAGGCCCATATCCCGAAAAATTAGTCATTAGGGATTCAAAATCGACAAAAACTGAAGAAAGTTCGAAAAATCTCGACTACAAATCCGGAGGTTATGGGTTTAAAACTCAGCGTGCGCATGTAAATTTGATCTAGTTTGTTTTGCAATTAATTCGTTAAAAATAATATATACAGTATATTTATGGTGCGTTCCAAAGTTAAAGATGCTTGAAATGGCTTTAGCCGTGTTTAGTGCTTAGATCTGAATAGCCCGGTACCTCCCCATCGCCTTCCCCTCCCCATACCCTTTACCCTTACAACATACCCCAATGAGGGATGTCATAGTCCCACTGACCTCGGACAGTTGGGACTCTTGTACGGTATTCGTATAAAAAAATAGGAGTGTCAGGAGAATTCATAATGCGAAAGTAAATGGCAGAAGAATTAATCAATCAATACAAAAATGATTTGAATAAAGGACCCACCATGAATAACCTAATACCGACAGACTAATATATCAATATTAGGTAATATCACAAAAAAACGGGAATGATACAGAACTATTCCTCTTGAACTTTGTTACCATCTGGTTAGAATTTTTTGGATGCGATTATAACCTTTAGTACTTTGAATCATGTATGAAAGGGAAATTATAATCGCTTGCGTTAATAAGCTTCTAGCCGTTTTCCACGCACGCGCCTGTCACGGACTCGACAAAAAATGACAGTAGATAGTTTTTGCGAGAGAAATATGCAAAATTTTATAGGTTGTGGTACCTTTAATGGCTTGAAATAAAACTAAATATATTACGCACTATAAGAAATAACAGGTTTGAGATATCATTAGAAATCCTCCGCTTCTAGAATAACTGAAGAAATAATCACCAAAGTGATAATGACATTGTGTTGTGCAAGGATTAGATTATTATGTAGACAAATTCGTTAATATTGTTATGAATTTTCAAGCAAAAACTCTCCAGTAGTCGCAATAAACAAACATAATAATTTTACGGGCAAAATGAACACTGTAAAAAGCGAAATTATAAGCCGTAAGCAATATAAAGAGCGGAAGAAAACTTATCTACTTATAGTTGGGCTCAAAAACGGTACGTGTGACGTCAGAAGCAGTGGTACCAACAGAACATGGTGTTTTGGTGGTACAGTTTTTAGTTCACTTTTATATAACGATTTATAAATTCTACGTATAATTATATACAATAAAAGTTACATATTCAGAATCGGTGTTTGCTTATCTATACGAATATATATTTTTAAAGCCATTATATTTTTCACTGGAGTTCCTTATTCAAACATTAATACACTGGCCATCATTTCGGATTCACTCCATTAAAAGGAGCATCTTGGCAATAATATAAACTGCTCAATGCGCGTACACCACTTCTATAATATGTAGATCATCACTTCACATACCTACAAACACATTTACACGTACACACACATTTATACACTACACATGTCACCCGGTACCAACCAAATAAATAAATATAAATACCAACTTTTTAAATCTGATTTCTGGAAATTGTTTTCCACTGTGACTGTACTGGTTTATTTCTATAATGAAATAAATAAATATTTTTTAATATGGAATATCTCTCTTTTGAACAAAATCCAACTAGTGAGTAATAGTTTGGTAAGTTGGTAAACCCATTTAAATTGTGATCAATAAAATGGCTCTCCTCTTTTATTTTTGTCGTGTATTATTTTTGATTTCTCCTTTCGAGTAGTTTTTGATACAAATATTACGTGTTATCATTTATTTTTCTTTAATACTTAATTTTTCTTTTCAAAATAAATCAATAACTTTGTTTACATCACTTTTTTTTGTTATATACTTCTTGGTTTAGCTACTACCGTGGATTCTTCATAGCAGTATACTACTAAACCATGAACTATGATACACATGTGTTATAGATTGATAATAACGAGCGCGTGAAGGGCCAAGTGTGGAAGGGGAGCAGGTATCGGACCGGAAAGTGAATATACTTTGTTGATTGGGAATATCTTAAGAAGAGGAGTTTTGTTAAAATTTATTTGATTATTCATGAGTCTACTATTAGTGTTTTTGGCTTTCATAATAAATATCAAAAATTAATTACTTTGAATGCATCTTTTAATAATATCCGAGCGTTTGCGTGAAGGTTAAAATAGGAAAATTAGTTCTCATAAAAATATTTTATTATTACGCTTTATAGTTTCTCAATGAATAGCATATTTATTCGGGAACCGTAATTTACGATCATTTAAAAAAAACCTTATTCCAATCAAGATTTATAGGGTCACACGACATTGATTGGGTAGTACTAAGCCGTTACGTAAATTAATTCACAAGGTAAAAAACAATAAATGCTGAAAAATGTTTTGAAATTCATGTTGTATTATTAAAAGCTCGGCAAAATAGAAATTAATTTATTCGGTAGAACAAGAGTGGCAAATTCAGAAACGCCGTTTCATCTACGCTACCATTGTACTTTCATTAACTCGGGTAACACGGTGAAATAATCAATTGAATAATAACTGCTGACTTGGAAAACCTATTTTTGGACGTCAATTTTTTAAACAACATTTTTTGAAGCAATGAAAATTTCGTCAAAAGAACTTTCAAGTACGATCGTACCTCAACAAGATTGCGTGACTAGAACACTGGATGAAACCAAATCAGAGTTCAGTTCTTTACACTTAAAAAAAGGAAAGTAATATTTTCATACAATTAAATACGGAATTTCTACCGGATTGTTCTTTTTTATTTGTTGGTAAGTTTCAGAAGAATTTTTTCATATTTTGAAGTCATAGATTGACTTTAACAGGGCGTAATCACGCTCTTTTCCCATACATCTCGGTTTACGTGTTTTGAACGTTTGAAGGCTGGTCCGACATACGACACGATATCAATCCTGCACGAAGTGAAAAATTTTCAAGAAAAATCAAGGTCTTTCGTAAAAAAATTCTCCTCATTTCACGCCAACGTATTATCTTTATGAAATGGGTAAACCTTTTTAACGAATTCACTGAGCTTATATTATTTTTATGTAAATGTTTAACGGAATTTTTAAACAACCTAAGTGGACTTAGACAAAAGTCCTTGTATTTAAAAATGTATTCGCTTGAATTGTAATGAACATTTTTATGCGGAAGTCAAAATTTATTTGTCGTTTAAATGGTGAGACATTCTAGTTCGAAAGCAGTTGGGGAACATTAATCTTATTTTTGGAACTATTACTACGGTTGTTGGAAATTTTACGCGAGACTTAAAATGCCCTCATACACTTTAAAAAAGTGTTTTCTTGGCAATACTTGTATAATAATTGTTTTCCTATTTTTATTAAATACAAAACTGTTAAATTACTGTTTAACGAGGCATTATAACGTTTGAAAACATTTAATGTATACGTGATAATCTGGCCATGTTCAATTATCCGAGGTAGGAATATCCTATATGGCAAGGGATCCGTCGAGTTAAGGTAAAATATACATAATGAATATAGATGTATTATGTCATTCGATCCACTAGAGCTATAGCTACATTGATAAAGCATATTCGTTAAATTATCTAAATTGCCTTTGGTCTAGTATATCGATGTTATAATCATACCTCTCTGGCATTACTTGCAATCACATCAATGGACTAAGAAGCCCTCCCAAGGCTCCTGTCTCCTTCCATGCAGCCGTGAATCGTGGTAGGGGGAGAGGGGCGGCGGAGAGGGATTTATCAATAATAGGAAATAATGATAATTTATAAAGAGAAAAACATTTATTACGTATTTTTAAAATTTACATAGGCTTAGCATTTATCAAAATCAAATCAGAAATATTATTTTTCTGACGGTCCTAAAAAATATTAAAAATGAGAAAATAATCATGAAAATCGAAGAAAAATATTTTCAATCCATTCCCGGTACTTTTTTTATAAACCTAATCATAAAAAAACATTAATCTTAGTGTTTATGAAAAAAAAATTAAGTACACCCTATTCTTCAAATTTTTTTTAATTTCTTTTCTCCATTTTAAAGGAAAATCTTGAAATTATTTTCTGAGGATATTCGATATTTAAAAATCCTTTGTAAATCATATTCAGAAAGAGGTCATACTTCTGATTTGATTTTGATATGTGCTAAGCCTGTGTAAATTTTAAAAAATAGGAAGAAATAAAATCTCTTTAAAACGATATATGTATCATATTGCGTAATAATATTATCATAATTACAAATTAAAAAATTATCCCTCTTCGACGTTCCTCTCGCCTTTAATTTACCTGGTCATATAGGGCTTTGTGAATATGACAATAATATGCAATCAATATAATTATATAAACGTTTTATGAAAAAAACGCACAACTTTTGCTAACCAATGAAGTGTGAGATCCTGGCACTAATGACCTTGATAAAAAATTAAGCAAGGATGAAAACCAAAACCTTGAAATAGACTCGACGCACTTGAAATGACTTTTAATATATATTATAAAATATTGCCTAATTGCCTAACATAATGAGGCTCAAATAATGTAACAAAAGGGAAGACAGTACTGAGGTATCAACTCGCCTACGTTTTTCGGAGAAATGGGAATTCTAATGTGAATACATGATAAAAATAGAGTCAGGGGTAGTATTTTGATTATGTATTCAAGTAGTTCTAGTTACTACCCGATTTTTTACATGTTTCTAAACACTTTTATAACAAACAGTACGGCGGCCCATCTTTTATAGTAAAATGAAAATTTCCAGGCTTTGCTCATATGGAAATTAGAATACGAAAAATATTTGCATTGACTTTTGCCAGAAAATAATTTGAAAATTTCCTAACGCCAACGTTCTCCGTTTGAGTATGGTTACTGCTTTAGACATCACAATAAAGTTTTATTTATGAATATTTCTAAACATACCCACATATCTGGAATACTAGGAAAAATCTGTTTGTGACTGATATAATAAAATATATTTAGAAGTAAAATAATTATTAAAATGCTATAAATATGAACAAAACGTGAAAACCAAACCTGAAATATCTGCTTATCATTATGTCATACAAATATTATGTAGATACTTGGCGATACTTGAATATTTGGTTTTCCTCTAACAGACGTTATCTGTTACAGCTTTCGAGTTTATTTAAATAGATTGCCGATTACGTAAATCACATTTTTTGTGCTCGCAAAAGTAATTACACAAAGTGCTAGGGTATTTTTAGTCGAGTACCTACACGGAATGAAATTTAGTAGGTACCAACCACTGAACAGAAAATCTCTGTAAGTGTTGTACCGATTTAAACGAAAAGTGGTGTCGTTGATTTAAAATGCTTTTTGATTAGTGGTCCCTAGAGAGGCAAATTAAATTGCTCTCAATTGGAAATTAAAAAATGTTCCTATTTTACCCGAAGTAAGTGAATGTTGACCGTACTTCAGGCATACCAGACATCCCCACGACACACTTCTTTCAATTTATCTCTTCAGTGGTACCAACGTACAATTATTTTTAATGTGTAAAAAGCGGGGAGCTACGCTACAGAGGACACATTAACTGAAAAAATAACGATATTTAAAGATGAAGATTACAAGTGTAATAAAAATGCACAAGTATAATTAAATTGTATACATTTCTTGATCTCACTAAGGGAATGAGTAGTGTTTGAGATTAAACAATATTTCTGTATCTTTTCCCTTCTCTATATTTAAAAATGAATGTCCGTCCTCAGTTTTCTCGAAAGTTACTGGACCGATTTTTCTGAAAATACCACCGTTTATTCTTATTAAAACCGGAAGGTTTAGAAAGTAGTTGTAATAAAATCTAATAAGTAAAACTGTTGCTATAAGGTTTTAAAATTAGTATGAAAAGCATTGAACCCCCCCATGTTGTATTGAGGTTAGTCCATAGATATACCACTCTGGTCAGCCATAGATTACATATTCCACAGTCAAAGGTTTATTTGGGTAGAATATTTTCAAAATGGGAAACACGAGTAGGAACCTACTTTATTTTTTTTAAGACATGTTTTTAAAAAATCAATGTTATTAAAGGAATAAAATTTTCAAATGAACGTTTTTTGTTGTTTATAGATGGTAATAGTCATCACAAGGCATTACTTTCGCTGTCAAATCAATTATGGCATCCCAACGACAAGCAAGAATTCACAGCTTCATAACTTTATTTTAAAAGAAAAAATCATCACATCAGTTAGTAAAATATATTTATCCATATTTTTTATTATTAATAGTAAAAAAAATTCTTGGGAGAATCGAGTTATCTCTTTTAGCGAGGAGATTACTGACATTTCGATTCATATAAAAAGTCGATATTAATTCATCGGACAAAATTTTGTTGGCGAAATTTACCCCCGCAAAAATTTAATTGAAAGGTGATAGTCATTCTTTTTCTAACATCTCCGTCCAAAATAGAAGTTTGAGTGTAATTCACAACGGGGGTTCTAGGCGAACTTGTGGACTCGCCATTCTTTGTTTCCATTATAAAGGTAGGGCTCGTGTCAGAAAACTTACTAAATTGACAGTTGACATGGATCAAAATGGGATGATATCCAGTCTTTATACCCCACCTACTACATCCTGTGTAAAGATGATCGAGTTATTATCCAGGGATACATATAATATGAAGCCTCACGGATATTGATTTAACTATTCGATCTTTTTCAATAAACCTATCAAGGGTACAATAATTTCCTAAATGAATCAAGAGTAATATGCCTACCCTCAGCTCGAGTCGATTGGCAGTTTCATTCAAAAGAGAGAAAATTACTACTCGGTTTGGCAAAATAATTAATGTTTTTTGTATTATAAAAGTGTAGGGTAAATCAATCTTTATCGAGATTTACAGCCAAACAAGGGTACGTTCTTTTAACCTCTAGCAAACGATTTTTTTCTCGTCGTGTGTGCTAGCATGATTCGATGTCGTTCAGTTTAAATGTGTTTCGCAGCACTACTTTCGAGCACCCGATTTTTAATGATGATAAAGCAAATTTTTCAGTTGCCGAGAGCCGGTGAGACTATTGCATTCCAAATATTGGGAAATATTGTGAGGTGAAAGGATGGTGGGGAAGGGTGGAGAAATGAAAGGTGTAAGTTAATGTCATGTTCATGGTAGTACTCTTGAAATTAATTATATGTATAACAAACCATAATAGTACTCCCTCTCTAAACACGAGAATTCCTCGATTAGGGAAGTATTAATTTAATAAATAAAAACCTAAAAGGATTAAATAAATAAATATTGTTTAGTACTTATGTACCTACTATTATTACCATGTTATATAACTTTGTTAATTATATACCCATATAATAAATATCTATCAAAAAGTTGAAAAATCTGTTGCATATTGTTACTCGCTAAGCTCAGATAAAGCTTTTCTTTTTACATGACTTCACATATGAGGTCCTGATTTAAATAAATTTCCTCTGGAATTATGTCATCTTTGAGGGTGCTGTGTGGAGGGTCTTTTTAAGGAAAGGAAGGAGAGGAAGTTTTCGGAAGAAAACGGGTATGAGGGGTAGGTAGGAATTTAAAGGTCGGTGTGTCCAGGAGCGACGGACGAATTAATTCATCCCTCCCACTGCGGTGCAAGGCGATGTAGAGGTCAAGAGCAAAGGGTATTCCTCGGCTGGCCTTTTCCGATCCGGCCCGACACGCAGTTGGTGGGTAGATGCATTCGTCTGGACAAATTTCACGGACCCGGGCATCCCCGCTAAGTCACCTAACTTAGCGAACAACTTAGAGTGACCCATGGCATAGGTGTTTGTCATTCATTCATATGGTTCCCGGGGCTGCGGTACCCATACCCGCTTCCCAATTTGAAACTATGTTTCAACCATAAAGGCGATCTTTCGATAGGATTAATGTGTCGTGTGTATTAGGGTCCTGTGGCAAAGGAACTACCCATAAAATTCAACATTGATGACATGATAATATATTATACAACATACAATGCACAATACAGTGACGTGCAGCATCAGTATTCGGTATTCGTTGGAGTCATTCATTCGCATTTCCCTAAACCTCATTTCTAAATACTTTCAATATTTTAGTACTTACCTCATATAAACTTATTCTGAAATCGTGTCCTACCCAACACTACGTTGTAGATTACGACATTTCGCAATAAACCACATGAAGTCATTTTCGAGGCAAACTCACTGTGCCAACCTCAACATATCGATCTTATGGGAACGAACATATTTTTATTACTTTTCGGAATTGATTTTCATTCTGTGCGGAATATTTCACGGATTGTTTCTCTGGCGTGACGAAAGTGTATTATGCGGAGGGGTGGGTAAACTCCGATAACGCGGTCGAACAATAACAGCGCCAACGATTCGATTCATTTTTTACACTCTCAATGTGAATATTTATCATCAGATGTACACAACCATTTACAATTTTATGGAACACTCTTGGTACCCACGAGAGAATTTAAAATTAGCAAAATACTTTTTTTAATTTAACATAAATCAAATTAAAAAACGTTATTATGAGCTTTTGGAACGAATGATAATATAGGAACAATTCTAAAAAACTCAAAATTAAAAAAAACTGATATTTTGTTTGAAGATAACAATTTTTTTAACAACAACAACAACAAAAATTCACAGATCGCCAAGGGCTAAACCATTGGATACTATGTGGTATCCACCGTTCCCTTTCACAGACTTTGACAGAGCGAGGGGGCGACATTAGTGGGCTGACCTCACGTTTCGAATTTTCCATGACAAAAGTATTTTATAAAATGTCCTTTTTTATTACACTTTTTAATGCATAAATACATCATATTATGGGCGGACTTCTTGTCGGGCGAAATTTTTTACCAGTCAACACCTAGGTACTTAATGTCGTTTAGCATTATTAAGAAGGGTAATTACACCAGTAACATTATACGGATACAGGCGATTACGAGTATTTTTTTATTATTAAATACTGTCTGATAAATATATATTTTTTAAACGTATTTATTATTTTTATTTAGATTTTAAAACCTAGTTGTAAAGTTTAATCATTGAATAAAATAATATTAACATAACCTAAATGAACAACAGAAAATAAAAATATTTCAGTCGCATCTGGGACTCGAACCAATCATTCGTGTTTCATTTAGGTTATGTTGATATTATTTTCTTCAATGATTAAATATTACAATGAGGTTTTTAAATCTTATTAAAAATAATTAATAATTAAAAATTGAATATATTCTTCAGACTTTTATAAAAAGTCAAAAGATGTCTCACATAAATAAAAAATCGGATATTCATCCGAGACACAGTCTAGTTTGCAATTGTCTTCGTGAAGAACTTTGTAATTATCATAAAGATGCCAATAATATGGGATTAAAAATTTAGAATAATATTGACAAATCTTGAATTTGAGGTATGATATCGATTCTTTTTTTATTTTTTTTATAACAAGAAAGACAAATATTCCCTGGTTACGAATAACTTGACAATATTTGAAAATCTCTACTACCATCACAGTTAGCGGAAGATGTTGCTTGTGTCGTAAATGGAGGACTTAGCCAGCCGAGGAATTGAACTCACGACGCCTGGGTGAGACCCAAACGCGATGCCAACTCAGCCACTGACCGGTCAAATTGAACTGGTCTCATTAGCAAAGTTATTAAGCGGTTTCCCCGAATAGGCAGAGGTCCTAAGTTCGAGTCCCAGATGCGACTGAAATCTTTTTATTTTCTGTTGTTTTTTTTCCGGTTTCATGTTTCATTAGATTGGGTTAATATTATTTTTCTCAATGATTATATATACATTTTTTTAAATCAGTCACAAATAATAACTTTTTATATCTCAAAAATGATGTGAAAATGGCGCCGGATACCGTTAAGCCGTCACCTAATTTTCACGATTCGCACACTTACCTCGTAGTTATAGATTTTTCTTTTTAAATGGGTCACGTCCCGCAAAATCAGACGTAGTTAGGTTGTAGCGGTTAATGCGTGCTTGTCACGTGACGATGTTCGCACTCGTCCGTACCACGGAACCAACACGGCATCGCTGCTGGCATTGATGTACAATAACCAAGATCAACATGTGGGGTAGAAAATATAAACATGTAATATTGTCTCCGTTTCATACTGACAAAATCCAAAGAAAAATTGGAAACAGCAAAAACAAGTTTGAACAAACCGCTTTAACGGGCTGAAATCATCAAATAAATGTATGTCCTTGAACCTTACTAAATATATAACGGTAAAAAAATCATTTTCTAACTAGATTAGGCTACTCCGTCTATGTTCTCTGCAGACTCCGGAGACATTTTCTCCAGCTGTTAGGCTTTCCCATCTTGCTCCAATCCTCTTCGATGCAGTCAGTCCACATTTTCCTCAGATTGCCTCTGGTTGCTTGTACTGGAGCACCCACTTGATCAAGATTATAATATAAACCTTTTGATAGCCTCAATAAAAACAATTGTATACATGGTCGAATTAAATTATATTATCTATCATTAACTCTTTTTTTATACTCTCCTGCACGATATGGGAAACTTTAACTTAACCGAGACAGAAGATAAAGCTTTTGATATAAGATTCTATATTGCATCTTCAAAATACCCCGGATATCGTCCGCCTTAATACAGGGGGCATCAGGACAAAATTACACAAGCGTGAAGTTTACATACCAATATTACACGACCAGAATTACACAAAGACGGAATTCCGCAAGGACGAAAATGCACGTGGAGAGAATTAGACACACTTAAATGATATTCATTTTATTATTTAAACACCCAAGGGGCTTTTACATACAGATACATTATTTTTTAATTACAAAAGAAAAATAAAAAATAGAAAATATGCACAAAACTTAAATTATACTTGTAAAGTTACACTTGAAAAGCTACAACAAAAGTTAAGAACTGCACCAATATTAAAAAGTCACAGGAATATAAAGTAACAAACAAAGTAAATAATACAAAAACCACAAATTCAATAATAACATTAATAACAAATTCGTAAATAATGTAAAAAGTAGTACTTAACAATAATTTATAAACTAGGTAGAAATAATTCGTTCCTCCTTTTTTGAAATTTGCCAAGTTTAGATTATGGTCGAATACATCCATATCATTTAAATATTTGTTACCAAGATTTTGTAAGGATTCAATTGAGGAATGTAATCTATAGTGTTGGAACGGGATATAGATATGTAAAATGTTAATGTCTGTCTTGTAGAATATATTATATTAGTGTGCAGAATGGCAACAGAAAACCTACCTCATTCAGCATCTACGCATAATATACGCCAAAATACTTACGTAGGCAACTCACGATTTATATTAACAGAAGGTTTTAACAATAAAAATAAAAGGGTAGTAATCATATTTCCTAATAAATAAAATACAAATTATCATCAGCTTAAATAATCACATTTAAACTATCGGTAATGTTTCTTAGTAACACAACTTTTCCATTGTCTTTGCTGCCTAAGGTATAACACCTGGAAAAAATAACAAAGTAAAATAACACATTATTTTACATATTTACACATATAGACAAAAGAATACACAATATTTGTACAAAACGGGACAAATAAACCATACCGTTGGATTGTAATATTTATGGAAAATACTATTAATCCCAATAGGATTCCAAGTTTCAAGAAACTTTTAATTTCGTGTCAAATGAATTATTAACAAGAAATTAAATAATAAATGTGGATAAAATATTGATCTGCTTTGTTAGTATTTCAAATAAACGTATTAGGAATAAAAATCCTCCTTATTGAATATTCTTCTATCTTCGTATTTTTCCGATAAAAAATTATTTAGCGCATACACTAAAATTAAAAGGTGAAAAAAAGCGTGCAATTCCAGTAGGTGAAATTCCGTATAATTTCGTCCATGCGTATTTCCGTCCTTGTGTAATATTGATACGTAAAATTAACGCCTGTGTAATTTCGTCCTGTGAGAACATAAGGCCACCCCTGGCATGGCGGACGAAAATATAGTAAAAGTATAATATAAAATCATATTCTGCTTTTAATTGCTTGAAATAAATAAATAATTAGAAATATGGGGAGATTGATAAAGTTCTTTATCAAAAAAAAATTGTTTGTATTAGAAAAGGAAAATAATTCTTTTGGTCATATCATGATGGGCAACAAATAGTAGGAGAATACCTAAGTAATATTCCAGGAGTAGACGGGGTGAAGAAGCGGCGTAGACCAAACAACTACCTGACAAAAATTTTATGCATTTTTTTGCTTGGTTAATTTTCGTTATGTTTTTGTCCCTAAAGTAGTTAAATGATTTTTTTTAAAGATGAAAATTCCCGGGTTACGATTAATATTAAAATATTTTAAAAACTCCTACAACTATTATTAAAGCGGAAAATGTTGCTTGTGCAATTATTAGGGACTTCCCCACAACGCCTGAATAAGAAACCGACGCATTTGCCAACTGAGCCACTAACCGGTATGATTGAGTATTACTATCCGAAGGTTTAAGTAGCATGGTCTATATCGATGCTTCCCAACAAATTCAGTATACGGCTGACAAGTTAAGGTGAGGGTTGATTGGCCAGGTGCAGATCTGGTTATTGGAAAACGAGCTTCATCGTTATAAAACAAGAAAACGAAAAATGATTTTTTCACCGGTAATAAATGCATTATCGAAAAATATGACGTCTTCTGCGCAATTCAATTGATGGGCAGGTATAAGTTAAAAGTTTTATCCTATGAAATTTTTAGTAGGCATCTATCGGCATTGAGCGAAGAAACTCTAACCAGTGTCGCCGAACACTACATTATATTTTTCTTGTATCCTTAACATATTTATTTATTTAATTGAAATTCAGTTAATTCTAGTTTAGACTTCTGAAAACGGTGTTTAGTAAAATTCACTTAGAGTTCACTTAATTTTGATTTGCGAAAGCTGACGTTCATATCGCTGCTACGGCAAATGTATCCATCATAACATAAAACCCCCTGCCATTGACAGTATTAGTATCGTGGTGTGATTGTGTGTATTATATGTATGAAAGCAATGTTGGTTTATTAAAATAATATGTTGCTATGTAGAAACTTATTTGCAATATTTTTAAGGAAACCATAGACAAAATGTATGAAATAATTTGATAAAAATTCTAGTGAGCCCGGTTATTTCCAACGTTAAATATACTATATGCTATTTCTTTATTACTTTTCTCATAAATCTTTTTTATTACTCTTCTTGTTGATACGACCGTTGATTCCTCGACAGTTGGCCTCCCGATAGTTGCTCCCCCAACAGTTGATCCTTCCGACAGATGATCCCTATGACAGTTGATCAACTGTCGGGGGGCCAACTGTCGGGAGGCCAACTATCGGGGGATCAACTGAACGAAAATAATCACTCTCTACCATTGTTAATTTAAGTATACTCAACATTTATAGTTGTATTGATCGAAATATGGTAGGAGAATAGACAAAGCATTTACATATTATGTATGAGTGGTCGAACTCGGCGCCGGCCTTTAAAAACAAACGAAAGAATAATGGATTATGGTATACGCACTATAAGGAATTCAAGAGATATGTGTTTCATAATACTTTTTAGGTTCAGCACTCAAAAAATCCCATAAACATTAGTTAGCGGGTTGCTAACTCATCAATTGTTTTTGTGTTTAATTTGTAGAACTCCATTTATTTTTTTTATTTTTTATTTAATATAAATCAAATTTACTAATATTATTATTAAGTTCTGCGAGTATTTTTAGTTTTTATTATTGTGACAGCTGTTTCGGCGTTCAAGGCCATTTTCAAACATTATTAAATTTGATTTACATTAAATTTAACAAAAAAAATGTTGGTCAATCAATACAACAAATGATTATGTGTAAATCCTATTTGGGTTAGGAAAATGCATAAATTTTCAAAAGACAAAAATTCTGAAATTGTAATCTTTAATTTCTATGAAATATATCCCAAAATATCTGAAAATAGGTCGACTTTAAAAACCACTGAAAACAATGCTGAATGTTTTAACTAAAGTATTTCATATAGAATTTAAAAGATTACAGTTTGGGGATTCTTGTCTTTTGCAAGCTTATATATTTTACTAATTACCCTAGGGTAGGCGGAAGTGCCCGTGAAATCATTCCCACCTTCTCGGCCGGCATCTTTCTTCTTCTTCTAATTTAAGGCTGATAATTGTATTCCATTGCTGGCCATGTAGATCGACTTTACATGGGTATTATTATTTTTGGGTGCTGACCATTAAGAAAGATCTACAAACGTGTCGTCGAAATACTCATGGCAGAGTTTCTTCGTCGAGTGGCCAAAAATTGTTTTGGTCTTCTCTATTCTTCCATTTGATACAGAAACCTAGGCACTCAACCAAACATTGACACAAATGATAGAAAAAGCCTTTCTAATTTATTTAAACTACAAACGGATCTTCAAATACCCCGGAGGGATAAGGTAAATAATGGTTTTCAATAAAGTTTTAACAAATGTTTCTAGGCAATCAGGTGGCAGTTGTTGTGGGTGATCAATAAATTGGATGGGCACAACCTACTTAATAACGCCATCGAGCAAATACGAACCGCTTACCATAATATTATTTTATTGCGACGATCAGAATCAGAAAAATAAATTTAAAATGTTCTATAAATTAGAACGATATCCTTAATTTATGAAAACACCCTACTAAAACATTTTCCTAAAAATTTTTCATTTTATAATATAGCGTAACTGTTTCATCAGAATGTGTAAAATAAGTAACTCAAAATTACCAATTTTCAGGATAAATCTCGTTTGTAAAAATAATGATTAAACTTTACACAAAACTGTTTAAATCTGTACGATGGAAAACGTGTTTCAATAATAATATTGTGTCATGTTAGTGTAAATAATGGTTTTCAGGTAGTAATCCAGTAACATTTTGTTTGTGTTCGTCGGTTTCGGGTTATTTGGGAACCGAAAACGACAGCCAAACCTTCAATCCATTTACCCGCAAAGTCTACATTGTAACAAGTTGTCGATAATATATCTATCTCAATTTTATTTAGGCCACATGCCACATATTTATTATTTGGGTAAATGAAACTTTTCTAATATAATTACATGAAAATTTCAGACCCACACCATTTTCATAGTCCTCTTCTTCTGGTATCCAATTTTATCGAGGGTTGGCTATCACAGTCCATTGGCAGTCAAACTTGTGTTTGTGCTCCTCGTGATATTATGACCAAGATATTGGAGTTTTCTTCTTTTGATATCCAGTACAATTTCAAAATGTGGGACCATTCGATGAAGAACTTCTATTTTGGTTACCCTATCTGTTCAGGGTGCTTTGGATGTACGTGTATATCCTGATCTTTCCTCAATTTCTGTAAAAAAAAATTAAAACTCTCATTATTTATAACACCGCTTAAAATACTCACAATCGATTTGTAAACATCTTTAAAATAAATTTGTTGTAAATAGTACCTGGTTTTCTCACTCTCTGTATAATTTCATAGCACCATTAATATAGCGAAAATCGGGCTAAATTTAATTTGGTAATCCCAATAAACAACGTACCCATCTAAACCACGGTACAGTGTACCATCAAACTGTTGACAGACCAAAACTATGACGCTATGTGAGTGGAGGCAGCCGCTCTTGAATGCTTTACAAATCTGGGAGATTCTTCAACCAGAGTGTTCTCGTCTTACGGAATGTCGTATTACTTCAATACATCTTGAATTAACTGTTGAAGTGCTTTGTACATATATTCTCTAATATCGGTCTATTAAGTTTGTTATGCACCTCTGTTCTAAAAGCCTATTTTGGTTGGTTTTAAGGAAATTCCTTTAACTTAGGCTTAAAGACTTCATGTTCAACTGCGTTTCCGGTTCACTCGGGTGACAGGAGACAACTTATAAAAATCTCAATATTTGCGTAGTTTTAAAAAAAAACAACTTAATTTTATGTAGCATTTGACTATGAACATTATTAGTGAGTCATTTGTCGCATAATAAAGCAATTAAATGAAACGAATTACCGAAATCGCGAAGTTCGTAAAGTACCTATGCTAAAAGCCCGAAATGTCGGGTAAAAGCTTTTTAAATTTTAAAAATTATAATATATAACTACACTGGTAAATTAAGTAATAAAAACTACGTGTGTGATACACGTATAATTTTGTGAGAATTAAACCACGAACCCCTTTAAAAATGTATTATCATTGACATGTAATCGGAATCGCAGTTAAGTAAAATGTCTTTAACCCTGAGGAAAAGCATACGGACTTTTATGAAGAACCAGATTAGGCGTCCTGGAACTCCTATATACCTGTAAAAAAAACTCTTGTGTCTACCAGAATGGCCAATATATTTTGACTACTCAATAGTTCTCAATGGTTTCTCTCTCGTGCTCAATTTGGCAGTAGTAGATGCCAGTTTTTGTATTTCCCCCTTCCTACAACATGGGTATCTTCACGACTCGCGTACAATCCTTCCTTTCAAAAATACCCTAAGCCCAGCAAACCCAAGGATGACAATGATCTCATATATGTGGAATATTAGAAAATATTTCACCTCATAGGCATTATGACTTTTCCTACTTTCTTCAAATGTTATAATATATCAAATGAAACAATGAAACTTTGTTTTATTTTTTCATTGAGGGTGGGGTAGTATCTCAGTATCGCCCTGGTGAAAGACCACCATTCAGAATTGAAACGTTGTTTGAAATGGCTTTTAGCCGTGTTTGGTGACCAGATCTGAATAGCCCGATATTTCCCCACCTTCCTCTTCTCCTTCTCCTTCCCCTCCCTATACCTTCAGCCTCACAACATTCCCCAATTGGGGATGCCATAGTCTCACTGGCTCCAGACAGTTGGGACTCTTGTGCTGTATTCGTATAAAAAAAGGGAAACATATTCACCCCTCCCTCAATCTTTATCACTTCCCCCACTCTATACTAAACCCTAATCACGCCGTACCCCCATTGTAACACTTATTATGTATGTTCTGCCAAATTTTGCAATATTGCTTACTATTTACATTACCCTGAAGATGGAACGGTTGTTCCGAAGCCGGTAGGCGTGAAAAATATATGTGGTTAAAAGAAAGTTTGATTGTTTCATTTGATTATAATGGATAACCACAAAGTAATAGCTTCATACGATAGTTAAAATATGTCCCTACTTTGAATATGGAGTATGTGAGGAATTTGCGTACAAATAATGCGTTTGCATGCAATTAATGGTGGGCAGTGATAAATCGGTACACTTTTTAAAAGTGAAACGTCTTACGCAACAAAGTGGCGAAAACGCCACCAAACATTCAAACCAGTAGAGCCACATAGTGGCGTTTACGCCACCAACTGCGACGGACTCGTAGAAGTCCTTATGTCTCATTTTGTATTATTGTTAGATATGTGATTTAAGCAGAATTAGAAAAAGAGAAAACTACGCTTCCTCATTTATCATTTTAAAGTCATCCACAAACTCTCCCGAATGATTAATAATATATTCTCAAAAGCTGTCGATCACAATCACTTGTCAGCTAATAAACTTCATAAACCCGATGGATTAAAAATAAATTCTCAAACCTAATCTAACCTAACCTAGTTAATCAAGTTATTTTCGTAATTTTTCATGACTTTATATCACTTTTCAAAGGCGTACCGAATTATCCCATTACCCTATTGGCCTCCGCAGTCGACTACGAATCCAAAGATTGCGGGTTCGAATCCGGGAGTGTGGTAATTTTAAATTAGTTGTGTTATTTCAAATTTAATTCACGCAAAATAATATAATATATGACATATTTGCGACATGTTCCAGTGCACAGCGCCCTTGAGGTGATTTTTCACAAAAACGGCGCTATACAAATCATCCAATTATTTTTATTGTTATTATTGTCCTGGAAAAACCATTGAGAATCGAAACGTTGCTTGAAATGTCTTCAGCCGTCTTTGGTGACCAGATCTGAATAGCCAGGAACTTCCAAATATTTCTCTTCCTGATTTCCACCCCTCCTCATACCTTTTAGCCTCACAACATACTCGATTTAGAGATGTCATAGTCTCACTCGTTACGGTTAATAGAAAGCAGTTGAGATTCTTGTACAAAAAAAATCAATTCATCTTTTTGGTAAACAACACATGCATTCAGTCTTAGAAATCTTGTCACTAGATTAAATTCTTGCTCATATCTCAAACCTAAACATTATTTATTCATTTAATCGAAGACAATTTGAAAAAATGTAACCTTACTGGGGTACCCCGTTCTAAGGTCTCAATTCTTGTGCCCATATTTTAGTATTCCATGATAAGTTTTAATGGTGCAGCGTCTGTTCTTAATGTTTAAAAACTTGTTGTATTAATATCAGCAATTATTTTATTGGCAAACATCATTGTGCTTTCTTGTCATCCTCTTTGAAATGTAATATCAAATGCAGTTTTCCGTCATTTGGTTATAGATATTTGAACTTCTCCGCAATTTCTAAATTTATTCCAAAGGAAGTATTATATTACAAGGTCTCATTGTTCCGTTGTTCACGTTATTCCTCCAACCTTCAGACCTCATGAATCACGAACCCTCTTGAAAAATGTTAACAGCCCAAAACACACGTCAGGGCCCCATATTTTTATATTTCCTATAAAACCTACCCGGCCGGAGGTCTCACCTGTTGAGGTCGCTAGTTCCTTTGTGTTTTGATGACATCACGTAATTTTCGCATATATTTAGGGAGAAAATTTTCCAATTGCCCTAAACCCCATTTGTTCGAGTTTATAATATAAAACCTTCACAGTGGAAAGAAATTATTGCTAAGTTAAACATTATGTTTGGTTTTTCTGTGGCATTTTTCATAGATATATATTTATATTGCATAAAGGATTCCTAGCATCAACGGCTCGTATTTTTTTGTGGTAAGGTGCAAAGATTTTGTTTTAACATTCTTTTGATTTGAATATTTCCAGATATATGGAGCGCTGCACCAGATCATAAATCAGTAATACACCTGTCGATTTTGTTTATTGTTTTGATCCTACAATTATAGCACCATACTCTCTTCATACATATCCAGAATAACGAGCTTATTTTTATTTTATTATTTTAATATTTATTATGTATAATTAACAACATTGTTTACAGTAGGTATCTAAATCCTTTTAAATCCTTTTAGTTTCTTTTTTGTTCTCGTGGGAAATTCTCGTGTTATTGCTTAAGGATTTCGATTACTCAGTCCGAGGGATTTAATTATAAACTTTTTTTCGTTTAATCGTTCCTTTTAATCATTTTTTTTTCTTATTTTCAATAATACATGAGTATATTAAACATTTTTTTTTGTATAACGCAGCAATATAGAACACTTCTTTTACACATTAACTTGTTTATTTAATTTTGTCACCTATTTTAACGTCTCATAAAGTATTTAAAATTCTCTTTCAATTGTTGTTAATATATTCTAGCATCACTATTTTAATATTTTAAGCTTTAAATATTTTATTTTAACAATGCCTAATCTGTCATAACATCAAACATAATTTTTTTATACATCCAATCAGCTACCTCAGAGCAGGTCTCACCTAGTGAGGTAGATAATGTAAACCATACAATAATATAATTATGTAACATACGCACTTACATTTAAACATGGCGTATTGTATGAAACTGTATCAGGTTCTTTCAATAAACGTCGATCTATCGACACTGAAACTGAAACTGCATCTATTTTCTTTCTCTTTGATTACCTATTCAATTCTGCCATAACAATGTCTTACACTTCAAGATCTATATATCGCTGACAGCACGGGTAACAATCGTAACAGGTATTTGTAAATATAAATATGTATGTTAGTTGTAAGTCTTTAGTTTTAAGCCATAGCTGTAAGTGATATGGCAGTATTGTGTATCAATTATCCGCTTGGTCATAAAGATGCACATATATGCTTTAACGGGCTATTTCACATACTTCCGTTTCACATACTCTTAATGGCACTATTGGGAGTAGGTGAAACGCAAATATATTTCTATCCTACACATTGCGCTATTGAGATGATGGTGAAATAGCCACTAAGTCTTAGTTGTAAGTCACTGGCTATGCGTCAGATGTAAGTCACTCGTTATAAGTATCAGTAGTTAGTTGCCAGCTATAAGTAATAGTTGTAAGTCACTAGTTATAAATCTCAGTAGTTAGTTGATAGCTATAAATATTAGTTGTAAGTCACTAGTTATAAGTCTCAGTTGTTAATTGCTAGCTATACGTATTAGTTGTAAGTCACTAATAATAAATCTCATTTGTAAGCCACTAGCAATAAATTTTAGTTGTAAGGAATTAGTTAAAGGTTAAATAAATTAGTTGTAACGCTTCCAATAGGTAATTTTCCAACGAAAACGGCGTTATAAACATAATCAAATCATTATTATTATTATATTTACAGAGATTTATATATTAAATAAAACAAGCACTTTGTTTTAAACCACTATTTTATTTTTAAATTAACACCAATTTTCGCTTATCTCAATCTTCATCGGGGTAAAATGTTTAAAGTTTTATTTGATATTTATGTCAAACCACAACCTACCAAAATATATACGTATATAGCAATCGCTTTTAATGAAAGAGTTGAATAAATCAGAAATCCAAAATAACTGTATTGTTAAATCAAATGTTACAATTATATGATAATAATAACATTTAAAATACTTATTTGCTTAAATTCATAAATTTTATAAAAAAGTCTCACAAAACTGAGAGGTCAGTTTGATTCTATCTTGTCAAACACTTTTAAAGTAAGTATTTTGTCTTATAAAATCAATAACACATAAATCACAAGAACGCATGTTTGAAAGTCTTTATGGACACCAAATTCAAACTAGTTCAAACTAGTTTTGAACACCCGCCCTCAGTTCTTCCTTACCCTGCAGTAGTCCTACACCACTAGTAATAGTACAACACTACACAAACAAGAATTAAAATTATTCAAATTATTTAAAATTATTTGCCTGCACTGAAATACTATTCGCCTGTACTAAAAACCAATTACCATCAAAACTGGAATACCTCGGAGAAGCAGTTGAAACATACGTACCCTTCATACTCTTGAATCGCAAATCAGATAAGGCTGAGCCAAGGCAATATTTTTAACCAAACCCCTTAACTACCAACCCAAAACTGTTCATCTCAATTTGGAGGACACCTACATGAATATAAAAATTCCGTGGAGACCACTGTTGACCAAATTAAATTACGACCCTGTCTTATGTAACTTTATGTGCGGTCTTGGATTTGCTATATATTTCAATTCGCATTCAAGCCGTAAACCATTTCATTTTTAAAACAATGATCTTCAATAATGTTTTAACGTATTTTGCAAATCTAATAACTCAGTCAAAACAAAATCAGATATTCTCACATCAGTGATTTCATTTATATTAATTATAAAATTAATTTGTTTTCAAGCTTGTAATATAAATTTATAGTTTAATATTTTAATACAATTTTTTATTTGTTCAATAATTTTTAATTAATTATTTACCTGCTTTCATCATTTATTACTAATTTTTGTTTTTGTGGAAATTTGTCTATTCTTACATTATTATTTTGTATGTTTGTCATTTTTATATACTTGTCATTACTTTTTAGTATTCTGTGTATGCTGATGAGGAAAGCTTCGATTTCGAAATTTGTTGATATGTATTAAAAACAGTGGTGTAAACAAAGTACTTCATATTAACTGTTTTTGTGTTTAATTCGTAGAACTCCATTTATTATTATTATTTTTTAATTTGTTGTAAATCAAATTTAATAATGTTATTACTAAGTTCTGCAAGTATTTTTGGTTTTTATTATTGTGACAGCTGTTTCGGCGTTTAAGGTTATTTTTAAACTCTCTACTAATAACAATAATAATTTTAAAAAAGTACTTCTTATTAATTTGATGACGCCACAAAATAAGTACTCATATATTAAAAAAAAATTGCAGTTTTTTTTTCAAATTAATTTGTAGTTAAAATATCATCTTTATCCTCGTAATTTAAAATATAATTTATTGTTAG
>JAHDVE020004216.1:0-88944 GCA_022606495.2 Halesus radiatus
ATCACCAAACACGACTAAAGGCATTTCAAGCAACGTTTCAATTCTGAATGGTGGTCTTTCGCCAGGACGATAGAGTATATTCCATTATGGAACGTGCCACATGCCTCAAATATACTTACAATGTATTATTTATAATGAACTAACTGATGTATACCCGGCCTTGCTCGGGTGTATATAAAGTTATGATGTTGTGAATTATTGCTTGTCATTAGGATGCCATAATTGATTTGACAGCGAAAGTATCTCTGAACAAAGAAACTACCACCATTATTTGGAAATTTTATTTCATTTCAAAGGTTTTTTTTTTCAAAATATATCTAAATAATAGAGTTCTTATGTAGGTACCTACTTGTGTTTTACATTTTGAAAATACTCTACCCAAAAAAACCTTCTTTTGTATATGCAATCTGTAGCTTACCAGAGTGTTATATCTAACCTAACCTAACCTAACCTAAATAAAATATGGCGTGTTCAATGTTTTTCATACTAATTTTAAAACGTTATAGCAACAGTTTTACATGTTGGATTTCTAAACCTTCACGGCACTAATATGAACAAACCGTCTTATTTTCAGTGAAACCGGTCCAGTGATTTTCGAGAACATCATGGACAAAGGAACAAACAAACTTACATTGATTTTTATATACTCGTATATAGAAGATTAAGTAAATGTGAAACAACATAAATTAATTGATTTTAATTTACTTTCGCACGCCGGGATTTGAACCTGTGACCTCTGGATTCATAATCGAAAGCCTTGTCCCTCAAGTCAAGTGTGCAAAATTTCATTAAATCGTAATAAAATTCTTCTAGGGGTGGGAAAGGTTTATGGAGGGTTTTTTCAAAATTTCATGGAGACAGTGACCTTCCTCTTGTTTTGAAGGTCAAGTGTAGAAAATTTAATCAAGCTCGGAATAAAACTGTTGCAAAGCAAATCCACCTACAGACACTATTTTTTATACATGAGAATACGGTAGGTACTAATTGATTTTTATTGTTTTTTTTTCATTCAAATACGTACGTAGATACTTATCTTCAGATTTTTTGACCACCGAGCATATTCCACATAATTGGCCATCTGTGTGTTGATATCTCGTTTCTCGGGCTACTTACCCACATTGAAACGAAGACAGCTTCTTAAAAATTCCCATAGGAGTCTCAAAATTTGTTTTTGTTTTAGTTAAATTTTATTCGCTTTTAATTTATCTCCATATTAGGTTTGTGTAGCATAAAATTATCAAATTCGTGTATTATTTTGACGTTGCTTCTCAATTTTATATTTTAAGAAAATATCATATTATACGTGTATGATTATCGAGTATCGTTCTTACACCATTCTTTTATGTGGTATGATCAAAAGATTTCATAATTTAAAAAAAAAAGGTTTTCGTTTCCTTTTACTATATTATGTTAATTTTTTTATGGACATTGTTATTCTTCAAATATTCACTGTTATCGCACGATAACAAAATAGTGTATTAATAAATTCAACAACCATCCCCGATATTTTATTATAAATGCTATTTTTCGTCTATGGTCGTGTTATCCTACTTTGGCATCTTTATTTATGGAATAATTGTTTATTGAAATTTTGGAGCGTGTCCTTCGCCCGGCGTTTATATTCGTTTTAATTTCCAGTAAAAATGTCAACCGACTTTTATATTCGCTACTATGTTGGGCATAAAGGAAAGTTCGGCCACGAGTTCTTAGAATTTGAATTTAGGCCCGATGGAAAACTGCGGTACGCCAACAATTCAAACTACAAGAATGACACCATGATTCGAAAAGAAGTTTACGTTCATACCTGCGTTATGGAAGAACTCAAGCGAATAATACACGATTCCGAGATAATGCACGAAGATGACTCCGTTTGGCCGCAGCCCGATCGTGTGGGAAGACAGGTGAATATAAATAATATGATGCATTCAATTTGCATACAAAATTGAGGTTAACATCTTAAAATGTAGATAAGTAATACGGTTATGTGGATGTTACTATTGTTTTTTTTTGGCGCTCAAACAAGACCCAAATTACATATAGAGGATTACATACTCCTGTTTGAATATTTTAGAGCAGACACATTTAAAATGTCTAGATGTATTATACTAATAGTTCTCTAACATTAAATCTTTCAGACAGGTTATTGTATCATTAAGCCCCTCTGTTGGCAGTTATGGTAATTTTTTTACAATCCAGAACTCGTTTTTAGTTTAGTTTTTTCTACCCAACTAAAAACCTATTTTATATAATTATTAATATACTGTATTTTATATAAAAAAATAGGTTCTTAGTTTGGGTGGAAGAAAAAACTCACCTAAAATCCATACAAAAACTTTACTAAGCTTTAAATGCATTATTTTGCATCTCCGCTGACATAAATAGTTATTTCTTGTTGAAACGAAGTGTTATTTCAATAATCTATGCTTGTTAAGAACGATTCTGAATTGTAAAACTTTACTTTTTAATGTTTCAACGTACATTGTTTTTAATAGACACAGCCGATCAACCTCAGTTTCTTGGCACATATCATAATCGGATCTTATTTGTCCTGTTGTTATTTATCTTGTTTGGCACAAACATTACTTTCGCAGATTACTAGATTTCCATAGAATACTGTAACACCTGTGGCTCTATCCTACCGACTTTCTCTTGGGTATGCTCGGAATGAACCATCTATGGGTCAGAAGGGATGTGCACGTTGTTGCACATTTCTTCACAATGATTTGTGGTTGGTTTGAAAACTCGGCTATCATGGAGAGAATTAATTTCTTTGGTCCCGATGGTTATCTCCGTCACCGACAGCATATCGCCCAACCGGCAGGACCGACTTGCCAATGGTCGTGCCAGTGGGGAGGGCAGTCTTGTTGCTGAACGGAATCGATTCGGATATTGACATATTTAGTATCAACACAGCTACTTTCACAAGCCAACTAAAATGTACCTGCTTGTTTAATTTTTTTAATCACAATGTTTAAAATTGTGTAAATGTTTATTTATATTAATACAATACTAGTAGATGCCTATTGCAGTCCTGCAATTGGTTTGTATTGCTAAGTCGACCGCGACTGACTACATTGTAGGAGGGAGGTACCCACCCAATTTGACCCTCTCTTCGAAAGTCGATACGCTCAGGGTGTTTTTTGGCAAACCAACGGAACCGCTGCTATCTCGGTTAGTACGAATTCAGACTCGCTTAGCCAAAATGAGCTTCGCTGTGTTTGAAAGTCGACAGGCGATTCAATCTACTTTCGCGAGATACGTTGACTGCGAATCAACGAAGTGCGTCTGAACTCGGTCGGTCCAAATTCAGACTTGATAAATGAGCCTCGCGGTGTTCTAAACTCTACGGATGATTCAGTCGTCTTTCGCGAGACACAACCGAGCGGAAAAAAAGGTGACATTCATTTTTTACCGAAAATGAACCTTAAGGTCTTTCGAATTAAGGGGGCGGGGCGCATGGTCGTTTTCAGTCTGGCTGACGAAGTCTGAAAAATCTGATTCTTAGACTACTATTAATATATCGTTAAAAAAATTTTAACTTTTTAAAATAGTGTTATTTTATTTTCAGGAATTGGAGATAGTTATTGGTGAAGAGCATATATCCTTCACCACCTCTAAAACCGGCTCCCTCGTTGACGTGAACCAATCCCGTGATCCTGAAGGTCTTCGCTGCTTCTATTACCTCGTGCAGGATCTGAAGTGCTTAGTGTTTTCGCTGATAGGACTCCATTTCAAGATCAAACCAATATAAACCAAATCTTTCATCGACATCAGTGTATTTCCCAACTATTAATAATTTTATTTTATGTTTTTTTTGTCTAATAAATCTAATCGAACCAATTTATAGTATATAAATTTTGTGAAATCCTCCCTTTGCCTTACCTTTACCACAATTTGTTTTGATTAAATATTATTCATATACATAATATTATTAGGTATACAAGTAGTATCGAAGGAAGACCAGGGGTTCTGTTCTGTTCTGTTCCAATAAATATGAAAGATTTGCTGAAATAGTGAATTTATTACTCCGTTATTTAAAAATAAAGAAACCCAAGTTTAGGATATAATGACCTTTTCCGCTGAAATGATGGTACGGCGCTCCCCGCTCAGTAAGGGGCCTGCTTGCACAGCAAGGGTAAAACTGTGTGTCTAAAGTTTAAGTTGAGACATACAGAATTTAATACTGTGTGTTAATGAACTATGAAACAATATGTGAATTATATTAATTTTTCTATTATGTTTTAAGTGCTAATGTAAAGCCATGTTGAAAACACCATCTGGATGAAATGGTTTTGGCTTTGTTATCAAAATTTCGAGTGCAAATGGGCTATCCACATCTCCCACCTTTTTATTTCTATTTATCGAAGTGCCAAATTTTTGGAAGATACTAATTTGCATTCTGGTAAATTCTTCCTTTATAGGTAAGAACCTAAGTCATTTTCAGGCGCTAAAAAAGCAAATCAGTGTAGACATTTTTACATAGGTAGAGTAGGATGGATTATTATAAAGAGATTATGCTTGCGTAGCGGTGTACTGCGTCGTAAGACTACTGCGGGCGGGTGTTCCAAACTATTTCGAACCACCATCGATGTGCGTAAATACATTCAAACGTGCACTCATTAAAACGATTTGCCTATACAGGACAGGAGTATGCTATAGCAGAACGACTATTCACACTTGATTATTCAACATAATTTTGTTTTCCATATAGCACCAATATTGTACCTAATGATATAGAATATGTATGTTTTTGTTTATGAATATGTTTATTTTTTTGTGAGGTGTTACATTAAAAAAAAAAAAAGAAAAAATTGTGTTCTGGTCATTGAGAGATTGCCTGCGATGAAATTACTTTATTTCGTACTTTTTCTCTACGTCTGTGGTTCCTTATTTTGCAGAGGAAAATCACTTCATGAAGTTCATGGTAGTATTTTATAACTAATCCACCGAAAAATGTTTTTTTTTCTGCCTATCTCTTTTAAAATGAATACTAAATTATTGTTAGTCTTACCCTGGCACTGGTTTTGAAAACTTTGCGATTTTTAACTCCATAATAATAATAATTGGATTACTTCTATAGCGCCGTTTTTGTGGGAAAATCACCTCAAGGGCGAGGCACATGCAGGAGGCTCTGAAGTAAATGATTTCCCCCAGGACTTATGCCAGGGAGTTAAGGAAAGTAAGGAAAGGATTTTTTGGGAAGGAAAAGGGTATGTGAAGGATGAGTAGAAATCTGGGGGGGGGGGGGGGCAGTGCGTCCAGAAGTGACGGACGTATGAATCTATCCCTCCCACTACAGTGCAAGGCGATGATGGGTCGAGAAAGTCCGGCTGAAGAACTAAAAGAGTCCCTCAACTGGCCTTTCCCGATTCGGTCCGCCACGCAGTTGGTGGGCAGACGCATTCCTCACCAAGACCTGGACAAACCTCACCCCATGCACCCGGGTACTCCAGCTAAGTCACCAAACGTAGGGAACCACTTAATACATTATTGTGAATAATGTAATGCACTCAGATTTTTTTAAATTTTATCTAGCCGTGGTAAAAACATTAGTCTTTAAAAAATAACACCACTATCTATTAAAGTTACAAAAGTTTTTTTTATTTAAAAAACGGCTACACCGATCGACAAAGTCGTCGGGCATCCTTTTTGCAAATATTGCGGAAATATACGTTTTCAAAAAAAGTTTTCTGTTATAATTGGCTTTCACACCAGCGGGCGGCCCAATGTTAAAGAAGCCACGGTGTCGAAAGGTTCGACCAGACGGTCGTCCTTTCCTAAAGTTTGTATGCTTGACTTTTTAGGAGAGAACGACCGGATGGTCAAACCTTCCGACGCCATGACTTTTAGTATTGGGCCGCCCGCTCGTGTGGAAGGCATATTAGTATCCTGAACAGAGAAGATTGTTTCCGAAAAAATAATTCATAACATCATTCGAGTATTTATAGAGCATCGTAATGGAATATTTCGATTAACATAAAGTTCGATACGTCAATCACAAAAATATTTTTTGTTCCATTTCCCATCTGGCCATTATTTATTTCTATGGTTAGTTTTCACAACACCAGTAGATGGCGCAATTTTCAAACACTCGAATCGATTTTTTTCAGTTTGACAGGTGCGAATCGCGGCGTTATGTTTCTAATGATTTGTTTTGGTTATTAGTAATTACTAAATATTACAATCCGCGTCTGATAATATTTATTTTTAACAAATATGTCTTCAAATTCATTTGAGTGTTCATTCTGTAATATGAAATTGCCTAGTCAAATCGAGTTTCAAGAGCATTTCAGGTGGTTACCATTTTCAACCCCTCTATAAAAACATAACTTATAACTTATTTTATAGATTTAAATAGTGATGTTAATTCTTGCTTCAATGTATTCAGGTCTCACGCTCTCGTCAAAACAAGAAAAGCTTTCAACAAAAACTTAGTGAGTAAAGCGCAGAGTGTTGGAAATAATCCAGAAAATGAGTTGGTTCCGTGCGATGTTTGTGACGAGAAGTTTGACACAGTTACCAAAGCTATCTCGCATAAGTTTAGGAAACATCCCGACACCCCAAACACCAATTTTTGTCCCTGGTGTGGGAAGCAATTTCCCATAAAGGTTTGTTCATTTCTAACTAGTATTTTGAAATATCTTCCTGGGGGTCTAAGCAGGGTACTTCATCATCCGTCAGTGGTGAATGGCACTAGTATTCCAATTATTACAATAAATAATGATTTGTACCTTGTGCTCATCTGAAACTAGATTGTTAGATTGGTTGTTGCATGAAAACAAACAATTTTTACTATTCAAGTTGACGAACCAAATGTTTTTGAAAAGTGGAGAAGCAGGAACTAGATTTTACCTTCAATAAAGGATTTTTTAAGGAGCTTTGTTGCAGAACGCTAACAGCTTGATTTAGAATTGGTTTTACCGAAATGAGTGGCCTTTTCACTATATTTAATAAGTTTACTGAATAATCAAGTATTTTTCAGATCTCGCTCCTTTTTTTCCCCTCCCTCATTCCCCATGTTTCCCAATTAGGGTACCACGGTTGTGTAGTATAATTTGCGTAATATATATTTATTTTTTGAACAGAGTTTTTGTAGTGTGGGTACTTTATAATATCATTGGTGATGTTAAATGGTGTTGAAAATTGACAGAAAATGCCTTATTTATTTTTCAGCAAGTTCGTGATGTCCATCTCAAGATCCACATAGAGCTGAAGGAGCCTGTTTTCAAGTTGCCGTGTGCGGAATGTGGGCACGAGTTTTTCTCAGGAGAAGCGGTGAAGTACCACAGCCAATCGTTCCATAGAAAAGCCCACGTCTTTCAGGACGTCCAAACCCCCCCTCCGTCCAACAAAATCTACCTCAACGGCCACGGAGACCTCCTGTCTGTATACTACTGTCACCTATGTGGCCAGGAATATGTGATTAAGTACAATTTACAGGTGAATTACTTGCATTATTTCTTCATAGGTAAATCTGAAATTCTCTTTCACAGCATGATTTATTTTCTAGGTAGAGCCAACGCACGTTTATAAGATCCTTACTAACACTATTATAAAGCCTTTGTCTTTACCTAATATATATATCTTCTTCTTGATTCGCTTCCTCATTGCTGAGGATCGTGACCCCCACTCCAATCTCCCTCCTGTAGAAGGTTCCTCCACTCCTCGCTATCCTGCGCTACGTGGAGAGCTGTGGACATCGACGTTCTAACCGCCTGCGAAATTTGGTCACTCCAATGCATCAGTGACCTTCCTCTGCTTCTCCTGCCTTCCACTTTGCCAGTGACTATGAGCTTCTCTAGGTTGGAGTTCTCGGTTTGGCGAGCAACATGTTCAAAGAATCTGAGGATATGCTGTAGGCAGACAGTTGATAGCCGATTGTGAATGCCAAGCTCTTCCAGAATTGATATATTTGTGCGCCTGGCTGTCCACGATAACCTGAGTATTTTCCTCCAGCACCACATTTCGAGGGCGTCTATCTGCTTCCTTTTGCTGGCTCTGAGTGTCCGTGTTTCCACACCGTAAAGGAATATGGGGAAAATCAGCACTTGGACGAGTCTTATCTTGATGGCCTTCGTTATTCCTGTCACTCCATATCTTTTGCAATTTACTCATGGCATCTTTTGTCATGCAAATCCTTCTTTTCACTTCTGTTTCACAACCTCCTTATCCTCCTTAGCTAGGTATATGAAGTTATTCACCGTTTCTAAGTCTGTGAGAGCATTTGTTCTTACAAAGGTAATCATCATTAGTTTAGTTTTGGCTTTGTTGATCAGTAGACCTAGATTACGGCTTTCTTCTATTTTAGCAAGGGGGTAATTCATTTCTTCTTCAGAAGAGGCAATGAGGGTAGTCTCATCTGCGTATCTGAGATTAGAGATTTTTTAGCCACCATATACGTCATATACTTGTTTACTCTTTATTCCAGAAACATATAAATACTGTTCACGGAGCGGACCATATGCCACCTCCGGGTGACATTGTGAAATGTAAAACATGCGAAGCTCTGTTTTATTCTGTAGGAGCCTATGAGTTCCATAACACGTTCCACAAACCAGGGGACTTGTATGTCACCAGCGAAGAAATGAGGTAAGTCTTCTACTGGTTTTCAATTAACTTCATTGAGTCATGTGCAGCGTATAATATTTTACCCGTTAGGTATAGTAAAAAATGATAACATTGAACTTATTGAATGGTTCTTAAATAAAAGACGAAATGCATATACCTCTGACAAATGCTATGTAGCAAAAAGTGCTGCTTACCCAAACTTTCCATGAAAGAGGATTTTTTTATTGTGACGGAACTGCTTTAAAAAACTTTATATATAATATATAAAAGATAAATTATTAATCTTTATAGTAAATGGCTTCTTTTGGAAAATCCTTGGTAATGTAATACATTACATGTGTGTACATATATGTATGTAGTTTGTTTGTCCTTATTTCAGAAAACAAGTTGTGACAAAAGTTGATCAGGATTTTGATTTCCGGAGAGTGAAGTTACCCACTCCAGCTCCATCAAAACAACCGGGCAACAAGGGACCTCTTGTAAGTTACATACTTCATTAAGCTACTCCCCTTGGTTCCATGATAAATAAACATACCTAAAAATCGGCATATTTTTTAAAAGTGATATAAAGTCATTAAAAGAAGAAAAAAGAAAAAATAGCCTGAAAACCTAACCTGAATAATTTTTTTTATTTTTTTGATCTAAAAAAAATATATTTATATCAATTGGGTTAGTTTAGATTAGATTAGTTTTTCAGGCTAGTTTGTACTTCAATGACTTTATACCATTTGTTAAAAAAGTGTGCCGATTCATGCGTGTTTATTTATCCAGTCGCTACTCCCCTTATACTTATATATTCATAGCAGTGGCGTGCATTGCTCTTTGACCAAGTAGGCTGTAACTTTTTAGGTGTTGATTATTATTCATCACACCATAAAGTACGAAGGATAAGGCCCTCAAGGCAAATTATAACTAAATATTTGAAATTTGCTAAGTAGAAACAATTTCTTACGGTAAATAAGAATATTTTGAAATTTTTGAAATTTTTCCCGATATCTGGAAAAAGTAAGGTAGGCACAGCTATTCAGCCTTTATGGCCTGCAGTCACTGATTCATTGTTACGAAGTTAATAGTTGAAGAGTTAATGCTATGCATTTTTTTAATTCAGCCACGTACTGGGAACCTCACCTGCAAATTTTGACTGTAAAGCTGCGTCTTCTGCAACTGTTTGAACACATTTATGCAAAAAAACAAAACTAAGGGGCGTTATCGTACACATTGATATGTGCATACAGAATGTTTTTGCTTTCCGTCACCGATGGAAAACATTCCTCTCGCGGATGAAGGGAGGAAGGGTTTGTTTCATTTTTTTTAAATCGCCCTATATATGCGTCCCGTCCAATAGGTACTTCATCATAAATCTGACGGGTGTTTATATTATGTGTACTGAGCGAAACTTTTAATATATTATAAGAAGTTTACTTATGTATCAGTAATAATAATAATTTAAGTATTCTCTCATTTTGTCTGCTATTTCTAATAGGATTACAGCCCTCATATTAAGAACTTTCAAAGTACACATCGTGAGGTAAATATGCATATAAGCATGTCTTTTTCTTCTTAGTTTTTATTATTATGAAAAAAAAACCAAATCTAAGAACCTAAAACCTATTTTTTTTATAAAATACACTATTATTATTACTTAATTAGACATACAATAGGTTTTTACATTCTTAGTTTGGGTTTTTTTTATAATTAAAAAAAAAAAAACCAACTTAAAAGCCATACAAAAACATAAATTAATTCAAATGCGTGATTTTGCTTCTCCGGTGACTGAAATATTTGTTCCTCTTTGTAATTAAAATAAAGTGTTTTTCATTAATTTTGTGCGTATTAAGAAAATCATGCGTATATGGGCGTTCCTCTGTAAACTGGGCAACTTGTTGTCTCAAGCCGATATTATGTAAAAAAAAAGTATGGAATGTTATATATTTCGTTGTTAACTTTAAAAGATAATTACCCAATCTACTCGTACTCAGCGAACGGTACCAATTTAAATTAATTTTATTATATCAAAATCAAAAACGTTTTTATGATCGCTCAAAAAACAGTCCCCTGACTTGTCACCAGAGCAATATAGTTGTTTCAGATTAAAATAATTTAAATAATAACATTAGGAATCAATTAAATTGTTTCTTTGTTTGAACGATACTACACGATTGTTAATTAGAATTGCCTTTTTTATGATTATATATGTTTATAAAATTAATATCAATTTGTCTCAGCATTTTGTGAACAGTCTATATTATTTTTAATTACGCGGCACGTACGTCTACAGCTTAAACTATTGCGTTAATGCGTGTAATGAAATACAAAGGACCTAAAGTTTGCGCGGTTGTCACCAAAACCGCCCAGATGCCATTTTGTTTTGTGCTGCACGAGCGTCACTCCGAGAAACCTGAGTCGCAACCTGTCAGTCGACAGTTTTCTGGTAAGAATTATTTTCATTTGTTTTCATGTATTTTATTTATATCTTAGATATTTTATTTTGTTATAAGAGATAAATCTTCGCCTATCTTAACAAATGGGTTGCAATCTTTGGAGCACAGACGTCGGGTGGGAATGCTGTCCTTGTTCTACCGGTATTTTAATGGAAGATGCTCCGAGGAACTAGCGTCATTGATCCCTTCGGCACAGGTGCATAGTCGGGAAACACGCCAAATGCGCGCCCAACATTTGCACACGGTTGACATTTGTCACATGAGAACAGGTCGCTTCTACGACTCGTTCTTGTGTTCAACAGCTCGGCTGTGGAATGATCTGCCAGCCTCTGTGTTTCCTCCATCCTATAACATGGGTCTCTTCAAGACCCAAGTTCACTCCTTCCTATCCTCTAAAAGACCCTCCACACAGCATCCCCAAAGATGATTTAGGCCTTGAGAGAAATTATTTCCTCCTTGGTCTCCTGTGTGGAGTTACTGCAAAAAAATATATATATATTCCATGTGTACAACAAAATAACATAAATTAATTATATTTTGTGCTACCTTCCAATGAGATAAGAGAGAAAATACGCCACATTCTAAAGTAGCTAACTTATCTCAACCACCAACACCAGAAGTTGCTCAAATATGTCGAAAAAAATAACGGAGAGAAGATGCTGAGATATAAAATAAAGAAGAAAAAAGATGAGGAAATTAAAGCCCTCAAAAAGAAACTATTAAAGTACAAGAAACGCCTATCGAGATTAAAGAAGAATGAAAATGGAAAGCCTAAAAATACACCAAACACAAAGTTACAGAAAATGGCAGCTACTCCAGAATCTAGGAAAGATCTAGTCAAAAGGACACTATTTGGTGAGGTATCAAAAGAGCAATTAATTACAAGAGAATTTTTCAGAAATGAAAACAATAAAAGAAAAGACTTAACCAAAATAGTATCAGGAAAGCTCGTTGATAAATATAAGATATTGGGAATGGGAGACACAGGGGTGATAACCTATAAAATAGTATCAGGAAAGCTCGTTGATAAATATAAGATATTGGGAATGGGAGACACAGGGGTGATAACCTATAAAATAGTATCAGGAAAGCTCGTTGATAAATATAAGATATTGGGAATGGGAGACACAGGGGTGATAACCTATAAAATAGTATCAGGAAAGCTCGTTGATAAATATAAGATATTGGGAATGGGAGACACAGGGGTGATAACCTATAAAATAGTATCAGGAAAGCTCGTTGATAAATATAAGATATTGGGAATGGGAGACACAGGGGTGATAACCTATAAAATAGTATCAGGAAAGCTCGTTGATAAATATAAGATATTGGGAATGGGAGACACAGGGGTGATAACCTATAAAATAGTATCAGTAAAGCTCGTTGATAAATATAAGATATTGGGAATGGGAGACACAGGGGTGATAACCTATAAAATAGTATCAGGAAAGCTCGTTGATAAATATAAGATATTGGGAATGGGAGACACAGGGGTGATAACCTATAAAATAGTATCAGGAAAGTTCATTGATAAATATAAGATATTTGGAATGGGAGACACAGGGGTGATAACCTATAAAATAGTAAAATAGGCAAAAATATCTCATGGACTGGGTGGGAAAAACAAATTTTTAGATGAATCTGCTAGGGCTGTTGTGAATTTCTACGAGGATGATTCTAATTGTAGACTAGGAGCGGAAAAGAAAGAATTCATTACTAGGAAACAAAAACGATACACGCTTGATTCGTTACTGGGCTTATACAAGAAATTCAGCAATTTCAAACTGAGTTATCAAACCTTTTGTAGGCTGCGACCTTTTTGGATTGCTATGCCCAAAATTGATGAAAGTAATATTTGTTTGTGTATTAACCACGCAAACATAGACTTGAAATTATCAGCTTTATGCAGTGGAAGGATTTTAAATTATAATCGCCATAAGAAATTGGTTCAGGAATTGTGTTGTGATGCCTATAATGAGCAGTGTTTATCTAGAGAATGTCAGAAGTGCGTTAGTGAGACTCCTTCTTATAAAGAATTCCATGACAGATGACAAATCATTTATAAAAAATGGATAGCCGAAAAACAAGATTACATTGACCCAAAATCTAAAAAAACTTGTTGAGTAACCAAATATATTTTAATATGACGCCTTGCAATAATCTCCTTATAGAACTGCATGAAGATCTAGGGATATTTAATATGACGCCTTGCAATAATCTCCTTATAGAACTGCATGAAGATCTATGGATATTTAATATGACGCCTTGCAATAATCTCCTTATAGAACTGCATGAAGATCTAGGGATATTTAATATGACGCCTTGCAATAATCTCCTTATAGAACTGCATGAAGATCTAGGGATATTTAATATGACGCCTTGCAATAATCTCCTTATAGAACTGCATGAAGATCTATGGATATTTAATATGACGCCTTGCAATAATCTCCTTATAGAACTGCATGAAGATCTAGGGATATTTAATATGACGCCTTGCAATAATCTCCTTATAGAACTGCATGAAGATCTATGGATATTTAATATGACGCCTTGCAATAATCTCCTTATAGAACTGCATGAAGATCTAGGGATATTTAATATGACGCCTTGCAATAATCTTCTTATAGAACTGCATGAAGATCTAGGGATATTTAATATGACGCCTTGCAATAATCTCCTTATAGAACTGCATGAAGATCTAGGATATTTAATATGACGCCTTGCAATAATCTCCTTATAGAACTGCATGAAGATCTAGATATTTAATATGACGCCTTGCAATAATCTCCTTATAGAACTGCATGAAGATCTGGATATTTAATATGACGCCTTGCATCTCCTTATAGAACTGCATGAAGATCTAGGGATATTTAATATGACGCCTTGCAATAATCTCCTTATAGAACTGCATGAAGATCTAGGGATATTTAATATGACGCCTTGCAATAATCTCCTTATAGAACTGCATGAAGATCTATGGATATTTAATATGACGCCTTGCAATAATCTCCTTATAGAACTGCATGAAGATCTAGGGATATTTAATATGACGCCTTGCAATAATCTCCTTATAGAACTGCATGAAGATCTAGGGATATTTAATATGACGCCTTGCAATAATCTCCTTATAGAACTGCATGAAGATCTATGGATATTTAATATGACGCCTTGCAATAATCTCCTTATAGAACTGCATGAAGATCTAGGGATATTTAATATGACGCCTTGCAATAATCTTCTTATAGAACTGCATGAAGATCTAGGGATATTTTATATGACGCCTTGCAATAATCTCCTTATAGAACTGCATGAAGATCTAGGGATATTTAATATGACGCCTTGCAATAATCTCCTTATAGAACTGCATGAAGATCTAGGGATATTTAATATGACGCCTTGCAATAATCTCCTTATAGAACTGCATGAAGATCTAGGGGTATTTAATATGAAGCCTTGCAATCTCATTATAGAACTGCATGAAGATCTAGAGATATTTTTTTGTCATGAGAGAAATATTGTACACCAGTTCAGTGCAATAAAGAAACTGAAAAGGACGCTGACAGAAGAAGATGCTCTTATTCATATGGACTTCTCCGAAAATTATTCCACTAAATATGGGCAAGAAATTCATTCTATTTTGGCGGCTCGCGTTAACAGAATAGTCTACACACGATTATAGTGTATTTGAAAGATACAGTTAAATCTTACTGCACAGTCCACAAATGTTTCTCACTCTCCAGCTGCCATTTGGGCTCATCTGCAAACAATTTTCAATGATTTGCCACCAGGGTGGCCACGGTAAAGGTGCACCGGACGGTGTTGGAGCTACTTGCAACAGGACTGCAGATGCCGTGGTTGCTGTTGGAGGTGATATCAAAAACCTAGAGAAGTTTGTGGAAGCCATTGAACAGAGATATCCTGCCATTACTTTGAGCATTGTCCAAGATGATGAGATAAAACAAATGAGTGCTGAAATCGAACGAGAGGTAACCAAGGTTAAAACTTTTGTTGGCACCCTCAGAGTGCATCAAGTCACTGGAAAATTCTATAATCCTTTGCGTTTGAAATCAAATTCCATTGAGATAGTGATGAAACATCTAAGCTACTTTTGTGACAATGATTGTTGCCTACAATTTAATATCGGAAAAATAATTTATGAGGACAAGAGGAAAATGTGTTCACTGATTCAGAATCTGAAAACGAAGCTGGACCCGATCCAACCAGAGTAAAAGTATTTAACAATTGTGATTACATCCTAGTTAAATTCCTTGCCAAAAATGTGGAATATAAATATGGGAGCGTAATTGACAAGATCGACGATGAAGAAGATGGCGAAATCTCTTTTCTGTCACATTTCTGAAGCTCTATGATAATTTAGATTTGATCAAAACGGTGTAGCAGATATTTCAATGGACAAGGTGATAAAGAAACTCACTAATCCAAATATACTTTTAAAAGGGAATAGAGTATTCTACAAATTTGATTCTCCTGCAAATCTTTCAAAAAAATTATCAGTTTTAATTTTAAGTATACTCTTTTGATACTACCTTTTTTTATACCCATTTATACCTTATTACGTGGTGACTACTTTTATTTAATTATAATGTAAGACTCCAAGTACTTAAATATTCTTTCAATGTATGTTATTTAATTTGATAGTGATGTTACATCAATATTTCTCAGTTACAATTTGAATATAATAAGAAAACTGTTGATTTATTTGTTACTTTATTCTTCAATTACATAATTCCTAAACTCCAAAGTTTTTGAAAATAAAAAAAGACCTAATTTTGCTACTAATATGGTATTTTTCATTTAAATAATCAGTCCCCTGACATAGGCAACAGTCCCCTGTATTGATTTCTATGCTCAATATTTCTAAAAGGATTAGAAATATTTTTGGTTCATCTGCTATTTATTATTGACCAGGTGATATCCATTCCATTAAAAAGATGTATTCAATATATAATCAAAAACGTGGCCTACACAACTTTCTTGGAACAACTTGTCCAGTTTACAGAGAAACACCCATATGCGTATTTAATCACCGTGATAAACCCATTCATTGACTTTACAGTGGTTTACACAAAATATTTCTTATTAATTTTACATTCATTGACATATATATATTTTTATTTAAATAAAACAATTATAGATTTTCAGAATAAGCAAACACATTGTGGATTGACATGATGTATTAAATAACAAGACACTTTGTTTTTAATCCACTTTTATTTGTCGACTAGTTTCGATTTTGCCGAATCGTCTTCAGGACATAGAACATACGTATGATTATGTCCTGAAGACATCTTCGGCAGAATCGAAACTAGTCGACAAATAAAAAATAAAAGTGGATTAAAAACAAAGTGCCTTGTTATTTAATAAAAACAATTATATTTTATTCTAACCTATAAAAATATGCAGTACATTCAAAAGATTACTCTTGAACTCATCTTGTCTTCTGTGCAAAATGTTTTCTTTTTAACCAAAACAAAACATTTTAGCAGGAGACGGAATGTGTATGAAAACAAATGTTTTTGTGTATGGTTTTTTTCTGTAATGTTTCGAAAAAACATTCACAGAAATGTCTCATTTTCAATTGAAAATCTGCATGTTTTTAATGAATATAATTTATTTTACAGAAAAACCCCACATTACCTGTCAAAAAAAGACACAAAGCATCTCCTGCCGATTCTGTGGGGCCCATAGAGAACGCCATAACCCTCGACGAATTCGTCAACATGAATAAAGATCTTTTTGGAACTTTGGATTCAGCTCCAATGGAAAATATCGATATCCAACCTGAACCCGTCTTTCAAAACTTGGATATTTCCCTTTCTTCCGATGCGGTCATACTTGGTTCAACAATCAACTCTGAAAATATTAAAAAAGTATTTCCATCTGTGAAGGAATCTTCCGTAGTCATCAAACGATTGCCCCTTCCGAAAGCCGCCTTGAAAGCCGGATTGAAAGTCATGATGAAAGGTGATTTGGAGCTCATGCAAAAGCAAGGCATCATTTCCCTCGTTCAAAAACCCAAATTACCGGTAAAGGCGAACCGAGTATTGCAAGTGCAAGCCAATTCTGAAAGTGCAGACCCAGCAAAAAATATACGAACCTACTCAAAACCTAAAGATATTAAGGTTCTAACAAAAGGTATTGAAACTGGTTTGGTTATGACAAAGAAAAATATGAAATCAGACAACTCTGCATCTGTCTCGGTGAACTAAATTGCTGTAGTAAAGGTTGACCAATAAACAAATCCAAATGCCAAAAGGGTGATCGTTCACAAGAAAAAATTTAATGTTTCTTATTTGGTGCAGCGTGCCAAGTATGAATATGATATGAATGAATTTCTATTTTCTATTGCATTACATAAAAACTGATTTTTGGCTTAGTTTTGTATATTCGTCACCGACATTGTGTTTCAGTGAACATATAATTAAATTGAGATTTTCAAGATCTGAATATTTTGTGATAAAATAGTTTCCTGATTTTGCATTCAAACATTCAATAAATTAATGGCATACCTATCGATAAAGTAATGGTTCTAATTTATTAACCTTTGGAATGCCGAGCTCCCACGACCTAATACTTCCATAGTGTGCCGAGGGTAAATTGCCCGAGTCTATTATCGTAATAACTTACTTATTTTTTGCTAAATGGTGTTTTTTGTAAATTGTTCCATCTTACCAGATAATGTGTTAATAATAAAATTTTATTTATGTATCATGAGTAGTTTCCCCATAATAGCTACTTATATTCAGAGATTTTTTTTTTGACATTGCCGATCGGATACGCCAGCATTCAATGAAAACAAATTTTGCGTATCCTATTGGTAACATCGGCGCACTAAAAGATAGAAGTATAATAATAGTTTGAATATAAGTAAGATAGATTTTAAACCTAAATTTTTACCAAATGATTACTACCCAATTTAATTATTACGTATGTGATTTTTTTCCTAGTTCCAATACATAATTAATAAATTAGAGTGAGGGAACAGAACATTTAAAATATTTTTCTTTCTCGAGTGAGAGACTGAATTAAACCAAATATTAAAAAAAAAAAAAGTTTACACAAACGTCTAGGAGATGCTCAAATATAGTTCAATAGGTAGGAATAGATTAATTAATAAAAGTGTTAGAGTTTCTTAAAACCTCAACATTTAGCAACCGCTGCCTGGAATAACAATGCCTTAATGATATTATTTTTATTCAAACGATTTGTGCCATAAATATTGTTCCTAAACTTTAAAGTAATTTTGTAATAGGTACATTTAGGTATTTGTCGTGTTTGTTAAATGTTCCTTTATTATTTATGTGATATTTCATTTATTTTGATTTGTGCCATTAATATTAGTTACATTTTTATGCTTAGAAGTGAGACAATAGATAAACTTGAATCTATTTTCACAAACGTAATAATTATATATTGTAATTTTACATAGTTTGTGATCATAACCACACATTTTCATATATGCCCCATTGCCATCATACAAAGTTAGGTTATTTCATTCCCCTCTATGTATTATGTACAGACCGTACAAGGGAGAAGGGCCATGAACCCATTATTAGTATAAAACCGTTAGCCCAGAAGATTCGCCAATATCGCCCACCCATACTATTGCAAATAGCATCTACGCACAGCGGCGCCCCGTCTCTGTTTCTTTATACACACTAAACGCATTGCATGGTGCAGTTTGGTCATAGCTTGGCGACAGTCGGCATGCTTCCATGCCATATCTATCTCCCTTTGATTATCTATGGTACGGACATAATTGAGCTTGGATACAAGCGAAACCTGTTTGACTATTACATTACATATTAATACATATTGGTATTAAAAATATATATATATTTTTTAATTAAATATAAATTTGCAGGTGGTTAAGGCCACCTCTTTAAACTAACACTTTGACATTAACTTGCAGGCAAACAGAGGTTCGTGATACTACACATGCTATACATATTTTCTAAAGAATAACAAAAATTTTCCAATGTTTCCAAAGTTGATAAAAATCAGTAAGTAATAAATTTTTTTAACTGTCTGTCATCTTTGGGTGTGACACTATCAAATATAGAAGTGTTCATGTTGTAACAAAAATAGACAGGTACAATACAAAACTAGACTTCCCTGTTCACTGTGTCGCGTCACATCTCTGACTAAAAAACGTGTATGTACGTTGTGTCATATCACATGTCCTTAAAAACTTAGCAAATAGACGTTGTGTCTGTGTCTGTGAATGTGTTAAAAAAATGTTCATTGTCCTCATCTATGTAGTTACGTTTGCAAAAGTAACGAGGCCCTGCTTATTATGCTCTCCCTCGTAATATAATATAGCCGAAGTACCCGGCATTGCCCGGGGTTAAGAATGGTTTGGAGAAAAGTCATCAGGTTGTGTGATGCGTTACTCCTACCCTACCCCTACCTAGTAATTTTCTTCTTATTTTGAACGTCAAGTGTGCAAAATTTTATCACTCTCGGAATAAAACTGTAGATTAGAATACAAAACAAACAAACACCGCCCGCCAGGGATATTCTTATTTATATAATAGAAGATATGCAATAAAAATGCCATAAATGTGCAATCATTTTTATAACGCTAATTATGCAATCTTTTTAAATCTAAAATTAATATTCATAAGGTTATGTCATCTATAAAAGAATCAATCATCGACACATGAATTTTTTTTTTTTTTTGATGATCTTTAGATTCTAATTGCGCTTTATGTACTCATTATTTTTAGAAAACTATATTTATGTGCTTAGTTTTACTTTGTTTCTTTTATTTATTTCGCTGACTGTTGTGTGAACTATGTATTAGTGTTTTTTTTTTTTACTACCATGAGATTCCAATTTTATCACCAAAACTTGCACAATTTCAAATGTGTTTTAATCTAAAGATGTTTATTCAATATAGTAAAATATTCTTTTTTTTCATGTGCTTGTACCTACATAATGAGGATGTTTCCTAATATTTTTATTTATTTTGATGACAGTGTGTTTTATTTAAAGAGTTAATAATAACAGTAAAATTAGTTTTAATATCTTCAAAAATGACAAAGTTATGAGCTTTCAAAGTGAACTTGAGTAAAACTACCGCTCAAATATAACAAGACATATTCAGTACAATTCACAATTTGAATATATATACTGTGTTGTCGCTCTTATCAGCCCCGACTGGCGAGATTTTCCTAAAATATCATTATTTTGACCACTTATATTTTCGGTACTATTTTTTATTTTACAAAAATTCAAGAAGTTCTGTCTTCAGCGTCTCTAATTAAGGACGAGCACTCAAATAAGGCACTAAACACCATTTTGCAGGTTGCTAATGCTAGCAATACAACATATCGGCAATATATCTGTAAATTTTTTACCGGTAGTTAGGAAAATAATCTAATTTCCAATGAAGAAAATCCTCAAACTGTATTCTACGAGGTTTGTTCAAAAGAAAAGGTGAATTTCGAATTTTTTTCGAAAAGTATTTATTTATTCATCAATATCCATTTTCTCCCCTTCAAATTAATCCCCCTCAGATATAATGCACTTATGCCATCGCTTCTTGCAATCCTCGAAGCACTTCTAGAATGCGCTTTTCGGTATGGCCATCAGCTCGTTCTTCGATTCTGACATTATCTCATCAATTGTGGCAAAACGCTTTCCTTTCATTGGTATCTTCAGTTTCGGGAATAGGAAAAAGTCGCAGGGAGCCAAATCTGGTGAATACGGTGGTTGAGGCATGATTACGGTGTTGTTTTTATCCAAATAATCACGAACAAGCATTGATGTGTGAGCTGGTGCATTATCGTGATGCAAAATCCATGATTTGTTTTTCCACAATTCCAATCGTTTGAGCCGTATTGCTTCACGAAAACGTTGCATAACTTCCTTGTAGTATTCCTTATTAACCGTACGACCTGTTGGCAAGAACTCATGATGCACCACGCCATTGTAATTGAAGAAAACAGTGAGCAAAACCTTCACATTTGATCGAACTTGGCATGCTTTTTTTGGTCTTGGCTCTTCTGGCCGCTTCCATTGGGATGATTGGGCCTTGGTTTCGACGTCATAACCATATACCCACGTTTCATCACCAGTTATGACCGTTTTGAGCAAATCTGGATCGTCATTGACGTCATTCAACAACTCCTGAGCGATATACTAATGCGACGTTGCTTTTGCTCAAAATTTAGCAATTTCGGAACCAACTTCGCTGCCACACGTTTCATGCCCAAAACATCCGAGAAAATTGCATGGCATGAGCCGATTGATATGCCAACATCCTCTGCAACTTCCCTAATAGTGATTCGACGATTTTCCGAAACCATTTTCTTCACGGTTTCGATGTTTTCTTCGTTTGTTGACGTGGTTGCAACTCCAGCACACTCATTGTCATTAACATCTTCTCGGCCTTCTGTAAAGCGCTTGTACCACTTATAAACACTTTTTTGAGACAAAGTAGACTCGCCGAATGCCACAGTCAACATTTTAAGTGCGTTGGAGCACTTTATTCCATTTTTAAAGCAATATTTAATACATATTCTTTGATCCATTTTTTTCAAAAGTAAAAAATCGAAGAACACACAAAAACGTGACTAACCTTTCCAGTTGTCAAAAACAAACCACTAATCCAAAATGGCTGATAATGCTAACATATGATAAACATATGTGTACCAACATAACAAACAAAAAAATTCGATAATCGAATGTACACAGCCCGCGAAAATTCAAATTCACCTTTTCTTTTGAACAAACCTCTATATATAAAAATTAATGTTTGTCTGTCTGTCCTTGATTTTCTCGAAAATTACCCGACTGATTTCGCTGAAAATAGCACAGTTTGTTCTTATTAGTGCCGGGAAGGGTTAGAAAGTAGTTTGAATGAAATCGAATATGTAAAACTGTTGCTATAATGTTTTAAAATTAGTATTAAAAACATTGAACCCGCCATGTTGTATTGCGGTTAGCCTATAGATGTACCGCTCTATTTAGCCTCAGATTACATATTTAAAAGGAGTTTTGTTTTGGGTAGAATATTTTCAAAATGGAAAACACAAATAGGTACCCACTTAAGAACTTTATTATTTAGATATATTTTGAAAAAATAAATGTTTCGAATGAAATTAAATTTTAAATAAATGTTTCTTTATTTAGATATAGTAATAGTCGTCACAAGGCATTACTTTCGCTGTCATATCAATTATGCCACCCAAACGACAAGCAAGAATTCACAACTTCATAACTTTATTCCAAAAAAAAAAAAATATCCCGATCATGGCCGGATACACATCAGCTAGTTTATAATAAAATGTTTGAAAACATGTGCAGTTAGAATTTATTCCAGTACGCATTTCATATTGAACTTAAAAGTTTACAGTCTAATAACTTCTGTCATTGGAAACCTTATACGTTTTCTTAACTACCCATGTAGAATTTATAGATAAATCATTTATAGTATTTCTTGCGTTAGCATAGGTATTATAAAGTGTGTATTTTTGAGTGTCCCCTTTAATATTATCTTTGAAATTTTATTGTGGAATATGTATGTATGTTGTGTCTATTAAAAAATTATAATCTCAATGAATGCCTTTTATTTAATGCCCCTTTAACCATCCCACTTTACATTCTTGTATATTTATTTACTAACTTCATATTCTACTAAGTCAAGCTCCAATATACCTGAAAAAACCCTCGACTGTGCAGAAATGGGCGGTTTATTTGATAGATTCTCCTATCTTGACAAACGGATTGCAATCTTTAGAGGGCAGGCGTCAGGTTGAATGCTGTCACCGCACTACTGGTATTTCAATGGAAGATGTTCCAAGTGAAAGCTTCACAAAACATGAATGATTTTCCTCCGCTAGTTGTGTGGCTGTCCCATCCTCTTTGCCTACTCCTGCGAGGAAACGGCGTGATGGTTAGATAGTTAGACAATGGTCCTTGAGGTGATTTTTCACAAAATCGATACTATACAAATTATCCAATTATTATTAGTTACCTATATAAGTACTATATAGTCAAAAGTTGGTCAAATGTTTATTTTTTCGGTATGTATCAATTTTTGGTAGATATTTTTACTTGTGACATCTGTTTCGTCTTTCGAAGGCATTGTCAAACATTATCAGATACCATCAATCATGTTGGCTGGATTTTTTTGTTTGTTTGTGAATATTGTACAAGAGTCCCAACTGCTCCCTCCGTTGGAGTCAGTGAGACTATGACATAATGTGCAAATAAATGTTTTAAATTTATGTTGTTTCACAATATATTGATTTAAAACATATATAGTACATTTGCACCACGTTGTAGAGTGGAAGATACCCTGGTAAAAGGCCACTATTCAGAAATATTAAAAATGTTTTTTTTTCACCATTTTTACTTGCTTTGACTTACTGCCATCTCGTTAATGAATAGTGTCTCCAACATGTACATTTTTGCTTTGCATTTCTCCATCTTTGCTCCCGTGCCAAGTGCCCGCCAATACGACGGATCGACCTGCCAGCCGAAATGTTATTTGGGTAAAGAAAGTTACCACACTTCGGCGGACAGGCTGATCCGTTGATGTTCACACAGAAGTGTATGTGTAAAGGGATTTCTAAGAGAATGGAGCGAAGTGTGTCCTGATGCGTGATACGTCGTACGGTTTAAAAGTTTTGCTATAGTTTTGACCATAGATATGATGAGATAGACATCGCTTTGACCATTTACCAATTAAAATAATAACGTCATGTCATAATTACCCAGAAGATTATAAATTACTTACATATGAACAGTGCGAATTTAGGTAGTTTGCTTGCAATGTTTCGTTTTTGAGATTCTATTCTTTGCTTTTGATTTTCCATAAGCAGTTGGTGAAAAGCCATAAATAAAACAAAAAACAAATGCACGGCGCGCGCTCAAACGCTTATGTGTAAAGGCATAGCACGCCGATCGCTGAGAAAAACCTACCCATCAGCAGACTGACGGGTGATGTGAGCGTTCAGACTGTACGCCACTGCCTTTAGACATATGTTTCGCGGACATATTGGAATGAAATGTGGTGAGATCTTGAGTCCGAAGCATACGGGTAATGTCCGCTATTATCTTAACTTTTATACAAATGATATAAGATTAAATAATTATTTATCATTACCGCCATCTTTCAGGTATTAGGCAAACCTTTTTAAAAATAGAATTCAATTAGAAAAATAATTGTTTTCTAAATCAAGGACAGAGCTCCCCGTGTAGGAAATAATTGACTTGATGTACGTCCAACCTTAAAGGCATTTTTATTTTGAATAAAATAATAAATGTACATATCATATTACATTATATAGCCGAACAATTATTCTAATTGGCAGTTAAATTATTAAGTTAAGTATTTTAAATAATTAGATCTACATAATACATCATTTACAATTATTAGTTTACTAATGGTCTTACAGTAAAACAATATTCCTTTTCCCAAATATCACACCAATACTTCCGGTAATATATAATTTTTTACCACAGTTTAAATTTTTTAAAAATGTACATTATGAGAACACAATAAATACAAAAGTTTTGAAGATTCTTGAAGTCAAAGAAATCGGGAAAAGTGTGCTACATCTTTATTGTAATAATTTAGTATAAAAAAATCATTACATTTTTCTTTTATATACAACACACCTCAGCGCCGCATATAATAAACGTAACTATTGTACCAAATGGAATAGTACTACAGTACTTAATACTTCATGAAATAGAAAAAAGGATATTTTCACAGGTTGCAAAATGTCACTACTGGTAAAAACTATACCTCATAGAAAATGGCAATGAGCAAGCGCCAAAATGACTTCTTAAATAAAATGATTTTTAATTGCATAGACTTAGATTTGATCAGATTCAATTATAAACATTAGTTTTTTTTAGAAGTGTAGTACATTAATAGATAAATAAATTAGGTGAATATATTCAACAACCTACCGCATAAAGATTTTGGTGATCATATTTCATTTTAAACTACAAGTGGTTGTTTGGACAAATTAATAATAAAGTTTACTAAAATATTGCCTAAAAACAATGGAGTTTTTATTTGTACTTGCATAAGTTAAGTAATTAGTGATCAATGTTAATTCTAACAACACTAATATTAATTAAACGTGTCTACTTAAATAATTGTTTAATACCAAGAGTATAATTAAAAATGGAAAAATTTTATAACGAATTTTTGGATGTTACAAATCAGATCTACAAAATACTATGACATTTGATACCATTTTTTAAAACCTTTTAATAATTTAATAAATTCTAATAATTTTACTTCATTAAATCTCTTGATATAATATTACATTTACCTCCTTAGAATTGTGTTCCAATTTTACACAGGTACACTATGCAAATGGATTAGTCGTTTGTTCTACTCTCAATAATAGTAATAATAAATCTAATAAATTAATATTTTTTATTACAAATACAAGTATCACACATGTTTTTTTCTTTCACCACTCGAAATGATCTCCACTTCTGTAATATATACACGACCTACTATTCCGTATCAAAGACACGGACCATCATGTTTGTATTTGAGATCTGAAACAGAAAAGATTACAAATTAAGTATAGCTCGGCAGAATATTGTTGATATTTAATCAATCGGAACTAAACATGCTCATTACTATGGCAACACCAAGGTTTTAGACATTTATTGTCAGAATTTTTTCAATCATAAATTTTTAATGTATTTATTAATTCATTGTTTCTATTTATTTAAAATGAATACTTAAATCAATATACAGTGCAACGTGGAAAGTGATTCACTGCGTATTTCAGTATTATATTGCAGAATGTCGAGCGTGGAACCTCAAGTTCAACGTAGAATATATTTACAAATGATTTATGAATAATGTATGTTGTTATAACAAATACACAAGTTTGACAAATAAATGTAAAAACTGGAGCGTGCTACAATCGTTAAATGGCAACACCAAGATAGTTCAAAGGTAAGTTATGGTCCTCGCTAGGTGGATTATTTTCACATTATGTAATTATTATCCAACTATGCAAGCAACCAATGCACATGATTTAAAAATAAATTTTCCTCGTAATTCATAATGATGTCATATTTCATGTATGCTACAATGTATTGTTAATTAACAGCGAAAATCACCATCTTAAAGTCAGACATAAATACAATATAATCACAGCATTATGACAGCATACACATTAAATGGAATCCATCAAACGCAATAGCATATTTTAATAACTTGATCTTCTTCAATTGAGTACCTAGGTAATGGATGTATCAAATAACGTGCAAGGCTATTTATTGTCTATGCTATTCAGCTATTGTGATCTTGACCATTGTATTAATTACCCATCTGCGGTGTATTGTCATCCGTGGTTAAATCTGGAATAATGCACTTTGACTCAGCTATATACTAAATACTACTATTAGTAATCTCTATAGATTTGTCATTTCAAGGTCTGATTCTAGATTGATATCATGTAGGTTAACTGTGTATTAAATTTGTCTGTTTATGTAAGTACTGATGTTTGAATCTGTGATATCAGTATCTTTTGCTTGAAGGTCATTCTTTTTTTATTTTGCTTCAAGGTCACGCTTATAAAGGTAAGTATATATTTTTTTAAAGACATACAACTATAATATTTATAAGTGAAAAATGTTGCTGGTGCAATAATAGGGCACGTAGCTAGCAGATGATAGCACTTACAACATCTTTGAATGGAAAATTAATTGAAAACTTGAAAATTGATCATATGAAAACCCACGCATCGGACCATTTGGCCACTAACGAGAGTTAGTCGCTGTTTTCTATTTTTGCACCTCACATAATATCATTTTTATGGTCCAAAATTTACAATATGACTAAAAATATTGTCACGTCATCACACGGTTTTGAAATAATTTACTGAACTCCTCAATTTGTTTAATATTATGGCAAATTTGGGGAATGTCGTGAAGGTGTTGAAAGTGGGGAGAAGGTGAATATGGGTAAGAAGAAGGTTGTGAAATACCTCTCTATTCACATCTAGTGATCAAGTACCTAAACATACTGATGTGATATCATTTCTAGAGAATGGTGTGCCTCTACAGTGACTGATCAGTCCTATATACCTATTAACATACTTTTGACCGGTTACTAGCTTGTATTGAAAAGTGCATCGGGTTCCCAAGTATCGTGGATTAAATTCCTCTGCTGGCTATGTCCTCCATCATTGCACAAGCAACATTTTATGCCTATTGCATGTAGTGATAGTGGGAGTTTCTCAAATATTATCAGGTTATTTGAAACCTTGGAATGTTTGTCTTTCTTCTAATAGTTGGTGCATTATAGAAGTTGATTGGTAATTGGTACCTTTCTTCCCCAAATACTTGACACACCACAGCGAGTGTATGGAGGAGTAAGAGAGGCTGTCGGAGCCGCAAACAGGTTCGCCTCGGTCTATCAGGGGCTTGGTGGTCAGCAGGCACGGGTCGTAGGCTCGGGTACATCTCCCAGTGCTAACTGCCTCCAAGTCTGCAAATAAATAATAGCATACATTCATTGGAATTATTTTGGATTTGTGATGATAGAAATGTATATACAGTAGACGCTCTCTTAACCGGCCTTGACGGGACTGACCCAGGGACCGGATAACGAAAAAGCCGGTTAAAGAGAAGGTACTGAAAAACACATTTAAAAAAATGCTTTCGCAAGAAAGAAAAAAAAACACAGATTTTTAAAAACACTAAGAAAACAGAACTTTTATTTTGTATTACAAACTCACACATTAAAAATTGACATTTCACAAACCGTAAAAAAAATGTACAGGAAAAAGCCACACATCACTCCAAATTTTATTTAAAAAGTAGGCCCACACAATGGATTAAAAAATTCTGTTATTTTGTGCTGCTTCTTGTGTTGAATAGACTTTTTAAAAGCGAGTCACCCCATTTTTTTATGAACATTACATCTACTGCAGAAGAATCCTTCTACTGCTGAATGTATATCGCCGCCAACTATAGAGCCTCTTTTCCTTCGTCGTGGCTAACCGTGTTGTCTTCTTCGTACTCCTCACAGTCGACTTCCTCTTCCTCTAGTGCTTCGTTGATAACAGTCTGAACTATCTCGTCATAATTCAACATTTAATTTTCAAGAGGGTCATCACTTTGAAGAACCCATTCCTGAACATCTTGAAGTTGAAAATCACCCATTTCGGGAAGTTGTTTTAAGTCTTTTAGCAAAGTTGCATTGTCATCAGGTTCAGGTTCTGTGTTTGTTTGTTCATCATTTTCCAAGGAAGTGTCCTCCAAACTTGATTCAACAACTTTTTCAATGTCAGGCCATGCTTTCCTCCACGATTTGACAAATAAAGATTTTGGTTTTTCGTCAAATGATGATGCTGCAACCATCAAAATTACGTCCTTTATGTTAATTGTTTTCGAAGCATCAAGACAGGCTTTTTCCATCAAACTGCATTTGGCTAAGATTTCAGAAAGCAGTTTTTTCTGTAATGTAACCTGTATGAACGTGTCTTTGCGCGCGAATAATAACGTTTTTTAATAAGTTAATAACATTTATAAATAACCATTTAAAATTATTTTTCAGTGAATTTAACATTGATATTTGTATTTTCCCAAGTAAAAGCGCCCTTGAGGTGATTTTTCACAAAAACGGCGCTGTACAAGTCATCCAACTATTATTATTATTATTATTAAAAGTTTTTTATTTCTACCTGCAACATGTCAAATTCGTCAAGTAGTGATGATGAAAACACTTGTGAATCTTTGAGTGAAAATGTTTATCTTGATGAACATAGTGATAGTGACGATGAAATTAGAATGTTTACAAATCCAAGAATGCGTATTTGTAGCCAAAGTGGTGAACATTTTTGTCAATGATTTTTTTTAATATTCTTGTTTGTTTTCTTTTTTTTGTTATTAATTAAATAAATACAGTTATAGTAAAAAATATGTTTCATTTGAGTAGTTTGATATGTCCCTTACACATAACAGAAAGAATTACGAAAATCCATCTACATTTGAGGAAAATAATTAAGATTCTGTGCACACTTAATTAATAAGGTACTTTTTTTCAAAAATCCATTAGCAATTTATGCAAAATATGTGAAAAGTATGTGAATATGTGATAAGTTCAGCACTAAAAGGGTTAAGCAAAGCGTTCCTATATAAACGCCTCAACATTGATATTGGTAGTGCCTCTAGTGACAGGATGTGTAGATGTTCTACAAAACCATACAACCAAACCTGAGAGCTAGCCATGAGTAAGATTTTTTTTTATAGGTAGGCTTGTAGTTTACCATCAATTAGGTCTCCACTCTTTCAAAATGGTGAAGAGGTTTTTATTTAGATTTTATTTACGACAAAATAAAATTACATACCAAATTGTGGTAATGGCTGCAGGGGGCTGATCTTTCCACGGGACTCATTACTAGTTTTTTTTTTTAATTTTCGAACACATTCATCATACAGATTTACATATTGTACCATACCGTACGAAGCTATCATTTATGGATGCATTTACATGGGTAGAGATAGAACGATTCCGCTAGATTTATGATGCATTTCTGTTCACGAACTTACTAATCTCATTGAAATTGGGAAACCCTCCTCCATTTTGGGGCTCCTAGGGCTAACCGGATGGCATGGAAACACGTCCCTAGATATTATTAGGTATTATCATTAACTTTTAACTGACTTTTTTTTTTACACAGCGTGGGGTAGAGGGGACATTTGATGCTGACTCCTGGCTTCGTGGTGCTTGCAATAGAAACCAGCAAGATGCTCCCAATGATCCAGAGCCAGTGGGACTATGGCATCCCCAATTGGGGTATGTTGTGAGGCTGAAGGGAGGGATTAGGGTAGGATATGGGAAGAGGAAGGATGGGATGTTTATATATATAGGTAGGTACTTACATCTGTCGTTAGCCGTGGCGCAGTGCAGGTGCTCATAGGACCTATAGGAGACGCCGTTGGAGCCGCAGACCAGAGAGCTGGCCATCAGCAGGCGGTGGTTGATATCATCCGCCCTGGAGCAGGCCAGCTGGCGCAGGGTACCGCACTCACCAGGCTTGGCGGCGCACTTGCCTTCTCCGGCTGTAAAGGAATATGAATAATATTTATTAATTAATGGTCATATTTTACCATGGAAATACAATTATTTGTAATTGTTGCAACTATGCATAAACAAACCTTTTCAATATTCTATATACATTTAATTCTATATACGTAATTCATATTCCAGATTTATAATTATTATTTTAATTATTATACAAAGTTCACCTATATTATTTATGAAAATTTATTATCCTGACTACCAACGTAACGTTACAATGTAGGTAAGTTACATAGGTAAGTAAGTAAAGTACTGCCAATAGAAAAGTTGAATAAAAGAATAATCAGAGTAAATTCATAGTTACAAATACGTAGGTTCAAAAGGAGGGTGGCACTAAAAAAAATAGTAGCCTATTAGTCTATTGAATACATTTTCAATAAGTTTACGGATTTTTTTTTTGTAGGGTTTCCAGAAACTCTTAACCCGCTGGACGACAGCATCGCTCAATAAGGATAAAATGCTGTATTTTTACTAATTTTATTGTTCTGAGTTTTTACAGATTGTTCAAAAGGGAGTGAGAAGAATCCGATTATAAAAATCTCAGTAAGAAGATACATAATACAAATAAAATAAATAATTAATGAAAAAAAAAATGTTACAGAAAATATTACCAGAAAATATCAAATATCCACTGAAAACAGCATATTTTGTAATTTCGTTCAACCTCACTCAAAGCAAAATAAAATAGGTAGAGAAGATACGCTTGTGTCCATTTTGGAAATGTATAAACTGGTTTCCGCTAATAAAGCCAATGTCTTAAAATTTCCCATTGGACATAGAATATTACAGACGTATTACGTATGTATTGAAGAGGTAACAAATAACGATAATGCATTTAACGACAATGTCAACCTCGATATGAATTGGTTGCACATGCAATTCAATGAGGAACTCGCGTCATATGCATTTATGTACTTGGTACTCCCCTCATTGACAGTTTGCCCATCTCGTATCGGTTCGATTGACGACCGATCTTGAAGTATTATGATGTCCTAGATTTATGTAGGTATTCGCTTTTATCTTATGAATGACCCATATAGTGATTTACTGTTTAAATTAATGCCATTAGATGAACATATCTAGCAGACAGCTAGTAACTAGTAACCACAAAAAAACGTTTAAAAAAATTTCTTTAGAGCAGGTACTACAAAAATTATTTTACTTGATTTTATAAATGAAGAGAATTTTATCAAATTATGGGAGAACCCTATTGCAATAAAAATATCATGTAGTAAATATCAATAGTCATGGATTCGGCAAAGTGAACAGACGAAAGTAAACTGAATGCAGAAAAAAAGCGATCGCTGAGGCGTATGTGTGTTAAACCATGAAGAAAGAAAGGTTTGGACGTAATATAAAATTAACGTTACAAATAATATTGACGCACAAATGGATGAAAGGAGAAATCGAGGGGGTTCCATGTCGACGCTAAAACGTAGGAAACAGTCATCAATTTGTTTTGTCCGTTGTCGCGGGACCCCTAAGAGGACCGCCAATTTTGCAATTTTCACGCGAATTACACGAAATTTAAAATTTTCGGTAAAATAACGCGACTTTTTCACGCGATATTCTGATATTTTTTAATAAGAAAGTAATAATATTATACGTTCTAAATATTTATTTGTCTACGGTTTTGAGAAGCTTGAATAGCCATGAAATGGAATGTAGCAAACTTCATGTCGAAAACGCCGCTTACTGTCATTCTTTTTTTCGATTTACAATAATAAAAAAATAAAAAATAATTAAGAACAACAAAAAAACCAATAAAAAGAAATAAAAAAATATGTTTGTAGCAAAATACCAAAAGGGGAAGGTAACACCAGTTAAAATAAAATAACACCGCATTTGCTGAAAATAATACCGCTTTTCTTAAAAATAACGTGAAATTTTCAGGTCCCTACTTACGTATAATCCGGTACTGCCGGTAAACAAAGGGTTTCCAGAAAACCCGTAGAAAATCGCTGGACAGCATTGTAACTAACTATTTTTTTCGGAAACCCTCTGTTTACCGGCAGTACCAAATTATACGTAAGTAGGGACAGCATTGTCATTCAAAATTAGACCAAACCAAACATTTGATCTTGAAAAATAAATCACTCGGTTTCAGATAATCGTGTCAATAGTTAATACATCCATTACGCAATAATAGATCTGGGACCGCAACAATCAGAGCATTGTGCGGTCGTGTGATTAACAGGCAGAACGCGCAGTAAACGATAAGTGCGTACTGCGTCGGTAGTCGACACCGCGTGCAACTATTTAAGCATGTTGTTCCAGAACCTACTCGCTGTTAGCATTTCAATTATTGCACTTGCTTGGAGCAAACATTTGTCAGGAATGTTAATTGCATCATCGTATCTGGTCCGTGTAAACATTGTGGTGCATATATTATATCACTATAACGTCAAAAGATCATAAGTAGTGCAAATAGAAGCACTCTAATAAATAGGCAGCACGAAGGGATCATTCGCAGGTGCAGAATTTACTCCGGTAGGTAATAGTGCAATGTAAAACGGCCCCATACAACTGGGTCAAAGTAGGTTAAAGTATGACGCTTCTTGGCTCTGGACCCAAAGGTGGCGCATACAAAACAAACGTAAATTGGATTTATCAAATCGGATTTCCATTATATAGGGACGACTTTCGTGGAAGAGCAAACTTAGAATCGCTGGTTCAAATCCTGGTGCGGGCACAAAAACATTTATTTCATTTGTTAGGGGTTTTCCCATTTTTCCACTAACGAACAAAGTAAATAATCCAATATACGAGTACATGTACATCCCGTCATGCTCTCAGTATCGCAATGATTCAGAAAGCCATGTTTAGTGACCAGATCTGAATAGCCTGATACATTCCCAATTTCCTCGTCTTCTAACATTTTATATTATTTTTTATGCGAGTACCACACAAAAGTCCCAGCTGTTTCCAACCGTCTGGAGCCAGTGAGGCTATGTCATCCCCGATTGGAGTATGCTGTGAGGCTGAAGGTATTGAGGAGGGGAAGGAGGTGACGAAGAGGAGGGTGGGGAGTACCCGGCTATTCAAATCTGATCACCAAATACGGCTAAAGCCGTTTCAAGCATCGTTTCATTTCTAAATGGTGGTATTTCACCTGAGTAATACTGAAAGTATCTACCACTCTGAAACGTGCTGAAAATATACTATATATTATTTTTAATGAAAAGATTGTGAAATAACACAAATTAATCAAATAAAATTTACTTGCGCACGTCAGGATCCTGAACCCGCAACCTTCGGATTCGTAGCCAAGGATTGTAACCACTCAACCACGGAGGCCGTCAAACTACATCCCATCTCCCATTCCATTCAGCCTCGCAACGTTCTCCAAATGGTGATTAGATAGTTTCCCTAGCTGTTTCTGTGTGACGAGTGTTTTCTAAAACCCCTGCAAGCGGATCTGAAGAGATTTTAGTTTCCTAACGGTCACTTTCACTTTACAGAAAATAAATTTTACACGCTAGGTAGGTGTATGTGGCTTTAGTCACTTTAAAAATGTTTTATTAAAAAGGGGTTATCCCTTATTTGTAGATATGGCTATTGTTAGTCTCACGCTATAGGAAATGACCAATAAGCATGTGTTTACAATTTAACAAAATTTTAAGGTATCATTATTTTACTGGCTTCGGGAATACTATTTTGTTACCCAAAATCTGTCATATCTTAAAATCTTAAATTGTTTTGTATATGTACACAGTACGAAATTGTCCAGAAAAAAAAATCGTCTTGAATCCATCAAAATGGTATAATAGTAACCTGGTGATATTCTGGTTAGTAAAATGATTGTTTTTTTAAATTCCAGAACTGAATAAATCGGAATATTTAGTAGTCAGCTGTCTCTCCCTGCATGATCACACGGCGATAAGGAGTGATAAGTTTTATTCATATTAAATATTAAGAAAATGAAAGTGATCTATTTTAAGAAAATGAAAACGTATTTACAGAAAATTTGCAATCTACTGCTTACACAATGAATGTTTTGCATCGCTCGGAATGTTTTTACGAATACGTATGCAAATATTACGCAGCCAGAACAGAAACAGCAGGGGTGCCCACTGCACATGCTCATACTCATGGAGATTGACTTTCAAATTATTAGAATTCAAGTGATCGACTACTCAACGGCTAAAGGTGGAACTAACGAACGAAATAACTTTTAAATCAGCGTTTCTTATTTGGCTCACCAAACATTTGGTTTTGAAGTTTATTTTTTTTTCAATAGTTCCTCCCCACCTTCCAATAAAAAGGGTAAAAATAAGTCTTGAGGAAAGTGCCGTTGGCGAATTTTTTGTCTTTAAAGTGAAAGCTCAACTCGCGTTTTGTCCCAATTAAATTCAACTTTTCAGGTATGAGAACATTTAGATTACCAGTAAATATACCTTAAACTACGCAAGTTTTTGTATTTTATAGACATATCTATTTTCAGAGTAAATGGTCGATGTGATTTTAATAAATAAAAAAATGCTGTAAGGTACAGTGGATTACCATTAAATACATAGGCATCACAGTAAGTAAAACCAGGTTTAAAAAACCATAAAATGGAGAATGTGATGCAAAAATAATTATGATTGACAACATTAGAAAAAATATGAAGTGATGTAACAAAGCAAATGCTAATAACGAGTAACACCATGTTAAAATAAATTAAAGATGAATTTAAGTATACGACCATTGAATACAATACTATGTTATTTTCAGAGACTATGGTAATTTTTACAGGATTTTTAAAAATAATGATCGATACGAAATAATGACCGCGATCGATCGTTTGGGTACCCCTACACTACACATCGGATCATCACTTTATAGTCCTGATATTACATAAGAATAATCATGTGCATAAAATGATCCCAGCTGCCAAGTTTTTAAGAGCTTTCGTATCGCTTACCGATTCGGAAAGCTCGTCGTTTACACTGCAGTGCTTACAGCGGTTTAATATCCAAGTAATTACAATTGGTACACAGAATACGGAGGCTGCATTCGATATTGTTGAATTACTTGGCAAAGAGAGCTAGTAAATTCGTACATCATTGAAATGAGTTTAATGGTAGTCGTAAAGTTTTAACGAGTGTATAAACGTAATGTGAAATTCTTTTTTCAAGCCAATGCTGTAAAATGTGTGTTTATTTGGACCAGAGAAACTTATTGCTTGCATCCGATAATTTGATGTTTTTTTATTGTTTATTCCAGATTACGGGGAGGGTGGTGAAATCCCACGAGTTCCATATATATAGAATATAATATATCAAAATATAATAAAAAATAAATATATTGTAAAGGTAAAAATACAAATAGATATTAAATACTACAAAAAAAGGTAAAGTAAAATTTTAGAAATCTAAAACATCAGGAATTGGCTCCATCGCTTGTAAATGGACCCTGTCAGAAGTCCAGTGCTGCCATCTCAAGGTGTTTTCGCTCTTGCCTAGTCCCGCTCTGTACTTGGTGATCCGTTTTTTGATTAAGGTTCGAAATCCGGGAACCCGCCTTTCTGCAAACATCTTAGTGGCACTGCAGTATCATCACCGGGATGTCAGCACGAAATGCATACAGTATGAGTTGTTATATTGCTTCATTATTTTTAAAGTTTCTTTATTAAAGTTAGTCCACAGCTCCGAGGCATATAGGCTGGTGCTGTACGTATTGAAAAGTTTCCTTTTTGCTTCTGGGCTACACTGAATCTTCGAGAAATCATGTTTGCTCTAATGCCCAGTGATCTTCTCTGTCGCTCAATATCTGCATTATATTAGAGCTCCGCTGTTTTGATGTGTCCCAAGTACTAGGCCTCGGATTTTTCTGACATTTTTGTTTTGTTTTGTTTTTTTTTATTAATTTTAGACATTTTACAAAACATATAATGTAATAAGTCCCGTTAAACTACTTTTTTGTAGTTTGTCTAACAGAAGCTTGTTATTCAAAACTTTGTCCTAAATTTACAGTTAAGAGGAACGGCTGAGCGGCCTGTTTCATACAAAACTTAATTTTGGATTTGAGACCAAAATACTCACGTATAATTTCCGAAAAACGTATAAATAAGCGTTAATTTATGGAAAATTCTTTCATTTTATAATAATTTTCGGATTCTGAATGGTTATATCTCACCAGGGTGATACTGTCAATATACCCCATTCTCTAGAATATATCGTCGCCCACAAAACAAACACAAATTATTATCTCATATTAAATTTAGCAATTTCATGTAATAAAATGTATAAAAAATAAGAATCCGGCAAAAAAAAAACAGTTTTTGATACTCCTCGAGATTTGTTAAATATGAGATATGCTGTGGCGACGACTCGTTCCGGTAGATGATGTAGGTATAACTTTTTCGCCCGGAGTCGATAACGTTGCTCAAGCTTAGAGACAGGGCAGACGATAACGTCAATTACTTCCAAAGTTATCGCATCTATATTCACAGCCTCCAAAGCTCTGCGCATCTAACATTGAATAACAGTAGAAAAGCATTAAACTGGCGATTTCTGATCTCTAATCAATGCATCAATACCTCGGTTGGATCTGGTCCGTGTTCTGGGCGGTCCGCATTCTGCATGCCAACGCGGTGACACCGCTAAAGGTGAATGGTGACGTTCCGCCGTGTATAAATAAGATCATATCGACTCTGTGCTTAAATTAGGGCCTATCCGAGCACGACGAGATGGTGAATGGAATCATTTGTTGTGATTGCTGTCTCAATATCTTATTATACCCGTTGGACAATGCCAAAGTAGATTCTTAAGTCATATGCACCTATGCATTTCGGCAGTAGATTGCCTTTGAAATGCGGTATTTCTGAAAACCATCTCAAAGATCTAGTATTTACATAAAGCCTCAAATATTCATTCTATTTTTTCGTATTCCCACTTCAAATAATTAAGGCTTGTCATAGCTGCGTTATTTTTTCATAATATTTTTCCGGTAGGTGAATACAGTAAAAATGAAATTTCCGAGGCGTTTGTGTAGTAAATAATAGTTATGAAAAGATTTATATTTCAGAGATTTTTCGTAAAACAAATGGTAAAACTATATAGGTACCGTTTTACGAATTAATGAAGGAATGCTTAGATGTTTTGAATACATGCAGAGTGGAGGAACGGAAAAACGATAGTGAGGCGAATATTTTAATGGAAGAAGAAGCCGGGTATGTCCCAGGAAGACAAGAAACACATCAAATATTTGAGTAGCATCATATCAAGCGTCGGAATGACATAAAACTATCCAGAGTCTGGTCACGACGAAATTACACAGGCGTGAGCTCCAATGTCAGAATTACACACGGACGAAATTACATATGAACGTCATTATACATGAAGAGAATTGCATCTACTAGAATTATAAAATTAAATAAAAAAAATTTAAATTTTTAAAAAAACACCTTTTTAACAGGTTAAAATTTTAGAGTGTATGTTAAATAAATTTTAATTTGGAAAAAAAAGACAAAAGTTAAGTTTGACGGAATATCTGTCTAATTTAGAATTTTGATTCATATTTGAAAATTCTATTTGGGACCACCGAAATAATAATTGTACACCACCGAAACAAGCTTTGTCTAAAATTTATGAAAAATCTATTTAAAAAACTTATCACACGCGCGTGTTTTGAATACTCATCTAACAAAAACATATCCGAATTTTTATTTTCAAATATACGCCAAAATACTGAATTATGCAGATGTTCCGTCAAACCTACTTTTGATATTTTTTCCAATACACAATTTATTTAACCACACACCTAAATACTTTAAAATTTAAGGTTATAATTTTTTTTTTTTTTTTAATTTACCTAGGTATGTACCTAATTTCAGTGGGTGTAATTCTCCCCGTGTATGTGTAATTCCATCCTTGTGTAATTCTGGCAGTGTAATATTGGGACGTGAGATTTACGCCTATATAATTACGTGCTGTAATCCAAGAGTATGTATAAATGGGAATAAGGCAGGTACAGGGTGCCAAAACAAGATTGATAGGCCGTCCATCCTCTCTCCCCACCCCTATGTAGAAATGGAAAATTTGTTAGGTAGGTACTAGTTTACTCTTTAACCAGTTCTATATTCTAACCAAATACATTATATTATGTATTTCACCCTGTCACATACAATATGCAACCTTCGTTCAACCGATATGTTCTCGGTTTATCTATAAACCTTCAAAATAATATCATTTACATTGTTTTCTTGAAACATCAATGTCATCCGTGTTTTACTGCCTATTGTGGTTTATTTATCGTTTAAAATACCCATTCGTTCCGAGATGAAATAACAGCGATATTAAGTAAAAGGTAGTACCAACATCTCGAGGCATTCAATATAAACCCAGTAAACGCCGGAATAATGATGTCAACACGTCATGTTGGTTTGCACGGAGAATGAGGTGAATCAGAACAAATATACGGTGCAACGTAATGCATTATGCAAATTTGTACAAATACCAAACTGATAAGAGATTCCCTGCCACAGAGACCCGGGTAATGGGCACACTTGAAGTTGGCTTCGCGGACTCGAATATATCACTAATAGCCAACTAAGATGGAGCTGGCTTCCTCGTGGCCAGGGCGATGTGAACTAATGAGTGAATCAGTGAATGATGAAGCAGAATGCATCTTCTAATGGTGGCATTAAACTAATGCAAAACACTTTGCGTAATTCTAAATTATGTAAGTCTGTACTTTGATATTTGCATTGGAAAACAAACACACAGCGACATTTTTATAACTTTTGTTTGAAATATGGTAACATTACTTTTGTTGGATTCACTCGTCTCTCTGTTTTTCATCCAAAAATAATATGCCAGGGCTTGGAATACGGAACAAGGGCTCATATCAATCAATATACATACACATCTAAAAAGTAAAACGATGTGACAGTGACATCTAACAAGAGCACCCCTGTGTGTACGGTGCACCGACAGAGGAACTATATGACAACACCAAATAACTGATTGATGATTGATTAATTTACTCTTCCATTTAAATAGCAGAAAGATGATTTTTTAAAGCTGAAACTTTGGAACAGAGCCGGGACGAGAAATTTGATACCAAGGGGACGCATTTGAAAACGTGCCCTGATCATAAGGTGAGAATTTTTCTTCGAAAATCTTCCGTCAAGGGGTAAAATAATGGCGATTTTTCGTTTTCTTCAGAATCTAATACAGATGTGCATAGTGCTCCCACCCATGTTCTATAAAAATAATAAAAAAAACTAAATAAATGTGGGAAGATGTTAACAAAGTCAATTATTTTATGTTGAGGGGGTAATTTTTAATGGTTATATATATATATATATTGTTGTTTTTTTTTTCAAAATGTTCGTTTTGTTGAGCGATTTTAGTTGAAATTGATTGCAAAAATAAATTTCTAGTGCGGCCATGCGCCTGGCTCTTTTCATGGAATAAATCAAAACCGCCTTCCGAGTCCGAGGTCTGATAACAAGAAAGTTCTAATTTCACAAATATAATATAAATGTGATAAATTCCTAGTGCGGCCATGCGCCTGGCTCTTTTCAAGGAATAAATCAAAACCGCCTTCCGAGTCCGAGGTCTGATAACAAGAAAGTTCTAATTTCACAAATATAATATAAATACCAAAATACAAAACATGGAAAACAGAAACTTCATTTTGGGCCGCAAAAAATCATCAATTGGGCCGCAGGTTGGAGATGCCTGTTCTAGATCATAGGTTCCCAAAGTGGTCCGTACGGACCCCCGGGGGTTCATATAGATTTGTAGGGGGTCCATGGCAGGAATAAAAAAAGGGGGTCCACGAGATGTAAACTCCACTGATCGGAGTTCATTTAGACTGCACGCATAGTAAGTTTCGCTCGACAAGCCTACTAGGCACTCAAAGCGAATCGCGTCCAAGCAGGCACGTGTTCATGTGCAAGTTTTTACAATTTTTCATACCAACAGCAATGCATCACGCAGTGAATAAATACCACTTGTTCAGTATTGTACCAACGTTTTAGACAGACAGGCTCGGGGTGGGGGAGGGGGGTTAACGGAAAATTAAAAGAACGGCAAAGGGGTCCACGGGGAATTTTTTTTTGGGAACCTATGTTCTAGACATAATTATCCCCAGCCAGGGGCTTTGCTTTACCCTTATCTTGGCCCTGCTTACAATGGTTGAATGACAATTAGCTTTCCTTAAACTTGGACAAAACTTACTTCATGACATTTACATTATTGGACAAAAACCTTCCTACAACAAATTCCAAAATAATTATACATAGCCTTTCTAAAAATTATTCCGATAACTGAAATTCACCTAAATGCTCTACATTGACAAAAAAAGAATCAGATAAAATATTTGGGTATAACAATCGATCAACATATTAAATAATGTGTTGACAGAACATATTGCGCAAAATATTAAACGAATACGAAAATTATATTATATATTCCTCAAACTAAGAAATATTTTACAAAACTCTACGATACTGAAGATTTGCTATGCTTTAGCACAATCAAATCCAAAATATGGAATAATAGGCTGGGGAGGAGCCAACAAAACAAACTTAGCCCCATTGGAAATAGTTCAAAGAAGACTCATTGAAATAATTCTAAGACAACCTTCTGATTATTCAACCCGTGAGTTATTCAACGAATTTAAAGTTTTAGATTTAAATATAATATACCAAAAAATTCGTTACTTCAAATCCACAAAGAAAACCTAAAATTAGAGTAATTGAGCACCAGGCCGAGAACCACAGGACAAATAATAATCCCTAAACTCAATACAACAACAGCTCAACACCATTACCACACTAAGCCATAAAATGTTTTAACGAACTTCCTATAGAAACCAAATCTGAAAAAATTATTTATGAAAAAACTTATAATACGCTTTACAAGAAACTAATTTTAGGTGTATATTATAAGTTAATAGGAAAAAATATATATATGTTTTATATATATACAATATATACAAATATTTTATTTCTAAATATTTTTTTTTTTTTGCAAATGTGTATGGGCACCAGAATATCGTGTTAATTGTAGTAATCTTGAAATTAATTATATTCAAAACAAACCATAATAGTACTCCCTCTCTCTAAATACGAGAATTTCTCAAAAACGGAGGTGTTAGTTAGTTAAAAAAAAAAGGATTATATAAATAAATAAATTTTAAAAAAAAAACATTTTTCAGTACTTACATCCCTACTATTATTACCATGTAAACAATGTTGGTAATTATATATAATAAATATCTATAAAAAATATATGTCCCAACACGTAATCCCAATAATGGGAAGAAAGCAAAATAAGGGGGGCGAGGGGCGAGATAGGTGTGCCGACAAATTAAGTAAAACAGCTACCAAGTAAAAAGGTTCGGTTTGTTTACAAAGATGGAATATTTTGTTTAGAATCGAGTATTTAATTTGACCCTTTTTGTAAGTGTTTGGTAATTTACTTACCGCAGTCGGAAACATGCGAAACAAACGTGGACGGCAGTGAACTCTGCTGTTACCAAAATCGGTGTCGCGTGACCTATGCCTACAACCGTCGAAATGGTACATAGAGCAAGTCTGTTAATTCTGACGTCAGTGGTAGGTACTAAAAAATACGAATAATTAACAATTTCCTTACTCCAGTCCACAACAGTTTTTCTTTTTAATTCGGCGCATGGTAATAAAAATTACCCAAATGGAGATGACATAGTTCCACAACCTCTGTTCAGAAAAAATACTTACGAAAACAACGAAGAAAATATTTATAAATTTTGAATCCACAGCTCGAAAGCAACGCTTTTCAGGTTAATGTTAATTGTGATTCAAGCGCAGGTTTTCTGTGTGACTCGTGCACGCTATCAACCTGTCGGAGTATACCTAAACGTTTTGACAGGGATATCGCGTCTATGGTACAATACAAAGTCTCTGAGGGTGGTCGTCGAGATTATTTCTCACTCCCAGCTTTCAATCGTTGAAATACATACACTCTTATTGTATTAAAAATGCCTCTGAATGTGACATGGCGTCATGTCTTAGTTTTGTGGTGGTCAAGTCAAGCCAGGCCATATCAGATCCTTGTCCAATCCATCGCTCATTGAATGTGTTATTGAGTCATTCAAGGACAATGAAAGAATATTGAATTAACACGCTTTAACTTTATCTCATATCTGAATTCTGGATAAAACGTAGGAATTTATTTGCATCCAGTAGTGCTCGTACTTGTGACGTTCGCATGATTATTCATATTACTGAGTAGAGATTTAGATAATAAAATTAAACGCGGTCATAAATTATGCGATCTTCTCGGGGGCTTTGTTGGCAGACTTCGTCATCATCATCGGTTACTTTGGTTTGAGTGGTATACCTGCTATTTTACGAGTATTTTCTATTCGAGGCAGTTTAATCCATCTTGAACGGGCTGTCAGCGGATGTTTGGTCTGCCAAGGTTTTCTGCGGCCTGTTCTATGACTCTTCTCGATCCACGATGAATGCATGGGCGTTGATACCTTTTTGGCTCAGTTTAACGTTTCAATAATGACAGCCGGTCTTCCCAACTTTACCAACTGTTGAGCCGAAGTTTTATTTCAACACTGTTCAAATGCACAGATACGCTCTTCCCAACAAAATTCTCCATCAAATTTACGATCAATTAAGGATATCGATTTTTGTGAATTAAGTTCCCCCCAACAGATTACTAGTTATAAAAAGTGTGAACGTGATGAACTAATGTCAGTGAAATGTCAAACGTCATTTATTCGTTCACGATCCATGTTAGAGAATATTCCTTTCCTTTCTTTTCCTTCCCTTACCTTTCTCTTAATTGTTGGCACAATTATCTAAAAAGTGTTGTCACGAAGTACTTGAAGTGTCATCTCAACAAACAGTTCAGTGCAAATAATAACCTCCTATGAGAAACATCGCCAGTCCGTTAAACTAAGCTACAAGTGCATGTATTCAAGTAAAAGAACTGATATTATTGAGAAACGTGACGTGCAAAGTGCAGTGGAAGACGGTGGTGAGTGACAACTTATATTTTTTGTGCCATTCTCTTTCCAACCTGCAAATTCCTAACAATCCATTTATCGCGAATTAAATATTGAATGACAAAGATTTATTTCCGTTTTAGAATGTCAAAACATGTTTTTTGTATGTTTTATTATTATTGTAAGCTACGTTTTGTCTCGGTTTTCACGAAATAGAAATTTATAGTCTACGAAAGTAGGCAGGCACCTCCATAGACAATTTACGATAAAAAAGCTTGGAAACAGGCGAACAGAGCGTTGCTCAACAAAACACTTGACTGATCGGTGTTTCAGATTGATTATTTGAAGAGTTGGGAAGATCGGCCGTGAGAAGGTAAACGCGTCACTTGTCTATGTTTTTATCTTTATTTTCTGATACTTTCTTTTCGGGAGTTAGAGTGCCAATGTGTTCAATTTAGAGCGCTATTTTCTTTCAAACGTTAATCTTTAAAAGTATCTATCGATGATTAAAGAAAAAATGTGCAGTAATAATTGACTCCATCTAAAGGTAACTTCAAACTTGGCCAGTTTTTATACAACCGTTCGGGAAAGGCACTAGGTAACAATTCCGTACGTACAACTCCTGTCAGTTTTCATACAAACTAGGGTGGAGCAAATCGTATCTCGCTAAAAGACTAGATATAGGCGAAAGGTAATATTGTCAGCAGAAAATATTATGTTTTTTTATGAAGCAGCAAAATCTCTCCAACAGTAAGTGATCTCTGGCTTCATGAAATTTGGAAAGCGTTATCCGTCAGGAATTTTATGCTAACAAAACCAATTTTAGCTCAAAGTGTCATCTCTATAGAGACCTGAAAAATTCATGTAATTTTTTGGTAAAAGTGTTTGTATTTTTCGGTGAAATTCGCTTTATTTTTGGCGTAATTCAGTGTTGTTTTGGTGAAATTCGCGTTATTTTTGGGGAAAATTGGGAAATTTTTCAGCAAATCAGTAGTATTTTGAAATAAAAGTTATATTATGTTCCCTTTTTGATATTTTTCAAAAAAGGTTGTGAATTTTGTTTTTTTTTTTTAATTATATTTTGTGTTGTCTTTTTTACACTATTTTTTTTAATCGAAAAAAAGATGAGAGTACGCGGCGTTTTCGACATGGAGTTAGCTACGTTACATTTTATGGCTATTCAAGTTTGTCAAAACCATAGACAAAGAAATATTTAGAAGGTACAATATTACTTTCTTATTTTAAAATACCAGAAAATCACATGAAAAAGCCGAAAATACGAATTGTGCGATATTCGGAGTTTTCCCGTAAAAATAACGAATTCCGCGTAAAAATTCTTAATTACCGCAAAAGCGAAATTTTCAGGTCTCACCTATGCAACTTTGAAATATCCATTTAACATTTAAGACTGGTCGGTTGCCGAGTTGACAAACGAACAGAGTTCTCACCCAGGCGCGCCGGCTCAATTCCTCGGCTGGCTAAGTCCTCCATCTTTGCATAAGCAACATTTTCCGCTTTTAATGATGGCAGTAGGAGATATAAGTAGGAGATTATAAGGTTAATCGTAACCCGGAAATGTTTATCTTTAAATAAATTTTTTTATGCTATAAAACTGAGACAAAACATCAAGTTTTAAAATGTTCAATGATAAAAAGGAATGTTGAAATTCGGACGAAACCGGGTAGTAAAACCTCCTATTCTTCTTCAACAGCATTCTGGCATGCAGCTTTGAAAATAAGCCTCCGTCAATTTTTTTTCCAGATATGCCGGTTCTTGGAGGCTCCCAACCGAAGTCTGCAGTTCTCTTCAAATCGTCAGCCCATCTCATATACGAGCGACCTCTGCTTCTCTTTCCCAACCAAGGACACCATTCGATGATGCGATAAAGAATTCCAATCAAATTGTTATATTTTTTTAATGAATATTCACCTCGTAAATATCGGTGTTTAATTTTTTTTATGTCGTTTTTATGGAAAATCAGTTATTTGCAAAGTTAAAATTTTCGCTAAAATCGAAGTCTGTCAGCAGCACCATTTAAGAATCTAAAAGAAAACGTGGACTATCGCAATATATACCACCAAAGGAGGTGAGGACTGATAATTTAGGATACTGGCCCATATGGACCAGAGGAACAGATGCAAAATGCCGAAATGCGGTGGAATTTCACAATGTGTGAAAAATGTGGTCTCGTCCTAAGCTTTAATAAGAGGAATAATTGTTTTAAAAATTTCCACTCTTTATTTTTTTATACGTTTTTATTTTCCGTATATTTTGTTCGCCTTCTGCATGATTTTGCATATCTGCAACAAGCCATTTTTTATTAATAAAATCCACAAATAAACTTACATATTTTTAAATTATTTATCCGGTCATTTTCAACCTAATTTTAGTATAAAAATATTTTTACTTTTGAATTTGGAAAAATCATTCATTTAAGGGTTAAATATTCAGGATCAGCCTTTGTCGATTTATATGAATATATTTAGTTTAATATTTTACACCCTTATCGGTGGTGCCACGTGCCCAGAAAAGATAAAATAGTTGAGTCAGTAATAGCTATAACTGTCGATGACTACCTAACCACGTCTTTGTGACTTTGACAGCCACAAATCTTCTTTGATGGATATTACGAGCACGCGGTTATTGCAGAATCCAGCCATGTCTCAGGTGGCACATGTAATGGTCTAATTGGCAACACCGCAAAACAAAATAGCTTTTCGACTGTTTGCACATCTACCGTGAATTAGTATTAGACTGCAGTTGTTGTTGGATTGGCAACTTTGAAACCATTATGTCAATCAAAATAAACGTGATGTGGGAAGCAATATTATGGGATTTAAAAGAAAAATGGTTGTCACGTGATGAAGTTTGAATTGCATCATAATATCGGTATTCAATCGGCGTAGTTAGTTACGTATGTACTTCTTTTTAATGACATTTTCTCACGTATGGTGGAAAGGCTTGGTGACATAGACTAGGTTCAAGAACTGGGCTCTAGGAAGATATCGAATCCATTATCGGAAAATTCCTCGATAATTATATTTATATATATAAAGATGAATATTTGTCTGTCTGTCCTCCATTTTCTCGAAAATTATCAGACCGCTTTCGCTGAAAATAGTACTGTTTGTTTTTATTAGTATCGGGAAGGTTTAGAGAGTAGTTTGAATGAAATCCAATATCTAAAACTGTTGCTATAACGTTTTAAAATTAGTATGAAAGACATTGAACCCGATATGTTTTATTTAGGTTATTCCATAGATATACCACTCTAGTTAGTCACAGATTACATATTAAAAAGACGAAGGTTTGTTTGGGTAGAATATTTTAAAAATCGAACACAAGTAAGTAAGAACCTTTTGTTTAAATATATTTAAAAAAAAAAAGATTATTGGAATGAAATGAAATTTTGAAATGAATGTATTTTTTTTGTTTCTTTATCTAAAGATATGAGATATCTGTCAAATCAATAAAGCATCCAAAGGATAAGCAAGAATTCACAACTTTATTAAAAAAAAATCCCGAGCAAGGGCGGATACACTAGCTAGTGGTAAATAAAATAAAATATTGCATTGCACCAACTGCTGGCACAGTTCATATAATACTTACATGAAATGATATCTATTATCCATATCGAATGAAAATTATTATCGAGCTTCAGGTTTACTTACATATTACCCTTTTTTTAAAGGATAAGAAAGAAGAAAATCATCAATGAGAATGAATTATTTAGTTCGTTTAGGTGATAAATCTTTTTATAGTTGTGTTTTTGTGAAATTTTTAAGGGATTTAACAATCGCGCTGACAACGACATTGTGAGGTGAAAAAGGGCCAGAAAATTTCATCGAACTAGAAATTTCCACCAAAAGGTAGGTAGGCATCTACTTATTTTCCTGTTCCGTTTATGAACTTTCAATGGACAGAAAAAAAATACAACTTATTTATTATTTGATTAATTGTCAATTTGCCCAGTTAGGAACTAATGTTGACGTGACAAAATATAGTAGCACAATTTTCATTATTACTTGCGCAAAAAATATGCTTGTTTCCGCCATTTATCATATGCCATGTATCAAAATAATTATTCATAACTACGTACGAATATAATATGACGCTGAGAGCTCCGTTGAAAACTCTTCTGATTTACACATCATGAAAAGAGGCATTACAACGGACCTCTCAGTGGCAGAATCACGGTTCAAATTAAAGTTTAACTCACGTGGGTGGTGGCAGATGTAGACGTAGGGGTTGGCGTAGGTGAGGTTGTTCTTTCCGCACACCGGGTTCCACTCGTACCTGTTCTTGGCAAGGTGGCAAGCGAACCTGCGGCCCTGGGTGCGGCGCACCTCGCGCACCGTGCAGCCGCCCGAATGGAGAATGCTCAAACCTGGCAACAAATAACATAATTACATTTATATTACATAATATAAATTATTATTTTATTCACTAGCCACATTATGTTGGCATTATAACACTACCGACCAATTACGCGCCGGCAGCCGTCAGTTTGGGTGTTTTTCTATTGACCGGGTTCCGATTACATGGCGCTCCCCAGTATTCGTGTTTATTTGATTTTTAATAATAATAATACATGGATAATTCGTACAGAGCCGTTTTTTGTGAAAAATCTCCTCAAGGGCGCTGTAAAAATAGTACTTCATATTCTCTATCTAATTAAGTAATACACAGATACAGAAAAACATACTTAGATGGCAAGTCGTTTCAGATAAACAGTTTTAATAGAAAAATTAAGCTTGGAGAAGATATGATTTTTCCAGTTGTTATTTTATCCTTCTTTATTGATAACAGAAGATTGATGGCAAAAGATGGCAGAATATTTATAAAATGACCTTAAAAAGCTTGAGAAGTTTTCAATAGATTTTTACATGTTTTACACATTTAGTTATTTACAGTATTGCAGACTGTGGAAAGAGCTGTAACTCGGAAGCTGAGTGAAAAAAAAACTTATTCTATAAGTGACTTTAGGAAAGTACTAACCGGCTAACCGGCTAGCCTAGCTAAGCAATTTTCGTCTGCATTTCATCCATTTATGGATATGATTGTCTGAAAAGATGAGTTTTAAGTTTAGCTCTGAAATCTATGTATATTGGTTCCACAATATAGTTAGGAAAGTTTCACTGTGGATAATGATTCATTTATGATTCCGATTACAAGAGATTTACAGCCAAAATTATGAATATTTCTGTGGCAATGACATAGAAAATGGTAGAACAGAGAAGATGTATCTGACTATTCATATCTGGTTACTAAACACAGCTAAAGCCATTTCAGCTTGATGGAGGCAACAGAATATCAGCGACCCGTACCTGGGGAATGAGCACGTGCCACCTATACGAGTATGTTATTTCCAACACTATCGCAATTTGCAATGTGAAAAAATCACCCGTTTTTTATATATTTAATTTTATTATTATTAGAATGTTATTTTTTAATATCAAAGGAATAAATAAAATGAATGAATTCACAAGACAGGGTGAATCAGACTGAATCGATTCACTATTGCGAATGAATATGCTCATGTCTTGTCTACTATATGCTGAGTGTAAAACACAGCACAAGAGCACGGGGGATTTTCTTGCACCGTACCCTTACAAGATGTGAAGTGAAAATTAACCTAAGTTAAACACACTGACGGTGCTCTGTGGTTAAACCCATTGTGATACCTTATCAAGGAAATTTCGAAACCATCCTTTACAAAACAAATATAGTTCATTATTGGTGCACAGAGGAAACAGGAAATATAATATTTACTGATTGCATATTGTTTATGTATCTGAATTTTAAATAATTCTTAGAAATATAAGTACCTAAGAAAACTTTTATGACGTGTCACAATAAGTCACGAATGACTTCATCCCAGAAAAAAACGGTACAATGTTTTTTTTTCGGTGTTTAACAATATCGTTTCAACCGGAAAGGTTATTTATTATGAATGAAAAAATATTTACCTGTAACATTATACATGATATTTCACAATACCGAATTATGTAAATTGCAAGAAATTGTAATAAAATAAATGATTCAACTATGAACTCACTATCTCTATCTAAACAATGCGTCCGCTTTGCGAAAACACACTTTAATGAAAATCCTGGAAAATTTCGCATAATGCTATGTCACACGTAGCCAGTGATGAGTGGTAACTTGATGGTTTAGCTAATTAAGTTAAGTAGTACCTAAGTAGCAGGCAGAGTCGTGTATTGCTCTAGGATCAAAGGTAGGCTGTGTAAGTTCGGCTATGAATTCTAAATTAAATATATGATAATGACAATTTTACTATCATCTTTCGCCGATTGTTGTGTCCAACTGAATGAATGAGCGTACAAGTTCCTTTCCATATTCATGGAAGAATTGCATTTTGTCCTTTTTTATCTTTTCATTTATTTTTAAAGTTCGTTTTTCTTGGGGTAGGCACAGCTTTTCAGCCTTTATGAACTGCACGCCACTAATAGCAAGTTACCGTTAAGTACCAATTTACTTGCTTCCATTCGAATATTTTCTCTTTTTTCGATTAAGTAACCCTCTCCGCGCTGCGGGCCCATCTTTGTAGTTAGGTGAGGGCTATTGTAGCGCTGTTTGGACACACACACAATAAAATTTTACTACAAATCCAAGAGTTTGCTAAATCACTTACTTAGTGTGGACGGCATCTATCACTTTTCTCAGGATAATGATTTAGTTAACACTTATCACTGTCCTTTGCTAATGGCTGCGTCTAACCCACGAATTAGTTACATTGCATTGGGAACTACATATACTCGTATATATATAAGTGCATTCATTCCATTCGTGATGTAATATTGTTGACCTCAGTGTCTAGATAAATCTTTTTTTTTAACTAGTTTTTATCTATTTGAATGACCTCACGACCGTGCATGATTTTTTTCTATATCGGCTTAATTTGGGTGGCAGAGCGGTAGGCGCGTTGGCTCAGAACCCATAGGAATGAGGAAAATATTTAGAAAAATGGTTCACACATACTTACAATTGAAAAGCTAAAAAATAAATAGCTACTATTTTCACATCGTTCAAGAGTGGAATATGCTCTCAATATTGCTCGAGACCACCACTTGGAATGGAAACATTGCTGGAATGTACTAAAAGTTGTTTTTAGTAACCAGATCTGAATATCCAAGTACTTCCCAACCATTTATTCTCATTTCCATTATTTTGACCCTCAATATCATTTGCCCAAATGCAACTGCAATGGATCCCGGCAATTGGAATTAAAGAAATAAGAATAGAATAATTATTCTAAACTTCAGAATTTCTTCCACACAAATTTTGTTATTTGAACTAGGCACTTAAATGTTTGTTTTTCAGTTGAAAACAGATTTCGTCGCTATTAATATTACGTACAAAAAATTCAAATAAGTGGCGTTTAAAATGAATAAAATTTCCAATACCTATATCCCTCTCTTTCTAGACCCTTTCCTCTAATTTCTTCAAGGTAAATAATTTTTGTTTGTTATTCGATTGATAAGTTAATCAAGGTTTATGGTAAACCTAACCTGAATGATCAATTAGGACCTCAATTAATTAATCATAATCCACCTACATATAAGGATATTGAATTATTTTCATTTGTCACGGTTTTATTTTCCCAGTGCCCTTTTTAGGCGACCCAAATACCGCGGGCTTCGGTTCAATTTCGGCGAACGATTAATACGTCGATGATTAAATCAATACTCTATTGATGATGAGAAAACTATGGGGGGTGTGTTACTAAGGATAAAATAAATGGAAAACTTTTATTAATAATACAACTATATTATGTGTATAACTGAAGAAAATCAATCTAATCAAATAATATGAATTTTATATCAAACTAGCTGAAGTACCCGGCGTTGCCCGGTTTTATGAATGGTTAAGAGTAGTAGAGGTTGGAAATGTATTACCCCTACCCCTACCCAGCAATTTTCCTCTTATTTTGAACGTCAAGTGTGCAAACTTTCATCAAGAAGTACCAGGAATAAAACTGTAAGCCAGGAATAAAACTGTAAATTTGTATACAAAACAAACACGTATATGTATATACACAGTAGAAGAAGAAGATAAACACATTATCTGGTATGCCGGTACTATTTACAAAAACATAATTTTGCAAAAAAAAAACGGAAAGTTATTACTAAAATAGACTATTACGCAAACTAACCCTCGGCACACTACCGAAGTATTAGATCGTGGGAGATGGGCGTTCCAAAAGGGGTGTTACTTTCCGTCATTTTTTGTTTTGTTTAGAAATCTTTAGGAAGGCACTTATTGTGAAAGATGAGAAAATAGCGAGTTTATGCTTGTTATTGTTGTTTGACCACTATCGCAAAATTAGTCATTATTGTGCCATCTTTTTCCATTAATATGAGCCCTTTTAAAAAAATATGTAGGAAGTACCCATTATCGGAACAGAAAAAACGTCAAATTTTAAACAGTAATTATAATCCATTTGGGGTTAGACCATTCTTGCGCTAATATCCTCAAATGTCACCTGCAGCCTCTACGCTCTTGTGGTATAACTATGAATTCAAACAATCTAATTGTAAGGCCAAGTTTAAAATACAATTAAGCCGGTCATCTCGCAATATCGCCGCCTTTGATCGGAGACGCTTTACGAGACATGACACGAGGCGCATGACGGCTGCCTACTGCCTACTGCCTACTGCTTACTGCCTACTTGACACTCGAGAGATTTCGCTCAATCGATAATATCAATTATCATTCGCCCTTTGAGTCAATTGAACGATTACTGATCGAAATCACAATGCTTCTATTGCGGTTTCTTTGTCCTGCGTCTGATCTTTAGGGCATAGGTCACGAATTAAAGAATTCATGGAAATGATCGGACAAAATGTTGTTATTGAGAAAAATATGGCCGATGTGATTGTACTTTTATATTTTCCAATTTAATCTTACCTGCCGAAGTGTGTCTAAGTATTTGTGAGGTCCTTTTCTGATTGGGAGTAAAACATGCTGAAATATTTTGTGATCTGATTTGACTGTCATTTGGTAGAAACACGTTATTATTATTTCTTTTTTTTTTAACTTGGCGTTTTCCTCCATGCTAGGAGTTCACCTGTGTTGTGGAGGACATTTTTCAAAGGTAAAAATTTAAAATAAAAAAAGCAATTTAAACACAATTCAACACAATATAATTTTACTTGTAAATAAGGAAAAAAACATCTAATTTATGAGGATTGCAACCAGTTGTTTTGAGTTGTGAAGAAAATGAATTGTAAAGCTGTAGTGTTTTTGTCCAAAGGAGGTGTTTGTTTTAGGTGTTTGTAGTTGGTGTGCAAGCATTGCGAGTATTTTGTCAGGTGTTAAATATATTTATGTTATTGTATAGGAAAATTAGCATTTATTTATAATTTTTGTATTATATTCACCGGGAATTTTTTAAATGTGGTTCAAGTGGGTGTTTGTTTCGTATTCGTACTATATGTATTACTTTTATTAATAATTAGATTAATAATAATAATAATGTTTATTTATTTGTACCACACATTATTTAACATCGACATTTAAGAAAGCTTCAACTGGGAACAAATCCCGTTTTAGGACAGCCAAATTGACAAGTTTAGTTCATATTAAGTGCCATTATACAAAAATAGAAGGGAAAAAAGCTAGTATTGACATAGTATTGTATATCTAGAAAAAAGTATAATAAATAAGTATAAAGACATTATTTATATGTGTTTGATAGGTACTGGTTGGTGCTATGTGGAAAAAATGCGTTTAAAATTGAGTGCTAAAAAAAGATAATATTATTGAGTTACTATTGATAAGATTGAGTTACGTAACACTCAGCTTTATAAGCCGACGACGAAACTCGGGGATGCAGCAAATAGTTAGTAATATATTAATTATATTTTATACTGTATACTATATATATATTATACTGTATAGTGTATATTGTATACTGCCCTGAAGAAGCTACGGAAGTAGCGAAACCCGGTCGGCAAAAGTATAAAATAAAAGTGATGTAAACAAAGTTATTGTTTTATTTTTTAAATTATATTTTATTCAGTAAGTACAAAAAGTAACTTTAGTAAATAGTTTATAACCAAATATTTGTCCTTTTTCCTTTACTTGTTTAGGGTTTTTAATTCATTTGAGATCTTTTCCCAAAGAGCACAAATAATGTAACATAAATTCAGTAAAGTAAATCAAACCATGAGCTGGTAATAGTAATGAGGCCAAAGCGCCGCAGTACTAGTTAGATAGAAAAGATGAAGGGTATTATACAATTCTTAGGATATTGTTATAAACCCTAGATAGATAAAGGATTATAAAAGAATCCATAAAGTAAATTTTATTAAATACCTTTTTTTTAAAGTGCGATATGCATTTTTTTAGTTTACTGAAGAGTAGATTAATGGTGTAATTTCCTTCCATCTTTCCCTGTACAATGTACATAATAAAAAATAAGTTTTCCAATTTAAAAATTGTTCTGAAATCTAACTATAAACCAGAAAATATCTTTTCTGAAGCAGAAAAAAATGTCGAACGGTGTATGTAATTTGTAGGTCGATGCAATTAGCTCAATTACCAACGTCATTTACATTTTAACGTCCGGTATCTTGTTCCCAAAGTGGTATATTCACATAGCGCACAAGCTTCCTACTGTCTGGAGCCGAGCTCTATGCCATCCGCAATTATTAGGTATGTTTAGCAAAATAAAGATGAATTTTCTTGGAATACTTTCCCATTTGTTTTACTATTAAAAACTGGTCGAGGACTGAACTTTCGATTCTTCGGATGGAAGCGTGAAGGATGGAATTATTGTGATCTAACAACAAACCGATTTAAAAAAAAACGGTTGTCTTCAATTTACATGAGACTTTTCGACTCCTAGATCTCAGGACAGGCCAAAAAAATTATTAGTTTTTCAAGAAAGAATTTCAATATTTTATACAAAAGGCAAATTTTAATACGAAAAATTTTTTGCTTCCTTCGGGCAAACAGAGACGTCCATAACACACTTATAATCTGACATTAAGTAGACACAAAATGAGAGCGCGGCGATCGTTTATAAGGTTTTAAATGGCTACACAGAGATGGCTCATAGGAAATCAAAGTAAGTTTAAAAAATCACAATAGTCCAAGTGAATATTACACGTTTTACTTTAACCAAACGGTATTCAGAAATCAGTCGTACTTTCCGAAAGAAGATGACTATACATCATATTCTAAATGTATTTGAGTAAAAAAATAAATATTATTTAAAGCTTTGTAGGGAAGACTATTACATGGAGAGGGCGATTTTTATGCATTTCTGAAATTTGTGTACGCCAATAATCATGTAAGTACCCATTAGATGTTAGTTTTAAAAAAAAATATAACAAAATCAAATTCGCAGATCAAATTATAAATAAAATAAAAATTTAAAAAGAAATGAAGTAAGATGTGTTTCCTTTTGGCGTTATTGTTTGTTTATGTACTAATTAACTGTCACACTCGAACGTCAAGCATAACCTCAAATCATAATTCATATCGTTGTAATATATTGTTTCAAAATCATCGTAAATCTACAAAAATATTATATAAATAGGTATGAAATTAATAATATTTGTTAACAGACCATTCTATGTAACAGTCTCAACAGTTTTGTAAACATCTTCAAAGTTGGACACTAGAGCTTCCTCGCTCTAAATTATGGTAAAAAACGCTAAAATACACTCCCGTCGTTCCACTGTTTATTGGTTTATTCATTTTAAATTATTTGAAACTATTCATGACTACTAAAATGTCTATTAATGACTACTAAAATGTCTAATAATGACTACTAAAATGTCTATTAATGACTACTAAAATGTCTATTAATGACTACTAAAATGTCTATTAATGACTACTAAAATGTCTATTAATGACTACTAAAATGTCTATTAATGACTACTAAAATGTCTATTAATGACTACTAAAATGTCTATTAATGACTACTAAAATGTCTATTAATGACTACTAAAATGTCTAATAATGACTACTAAAATGTCTATTAATGACTACTAAAATGTCTATTAATGACTACTAAAATGACTATTAATGACTACTAAATGACTATTAACTACTAAAGTAAAAATAGTGATAATAGTTTAATGCGAATTTTTGAGAGACAAAAACAAAATATCAAAGACCATGGTGTTGCCATAGTAATGACATTTTGTACTTCAAAAATACTAAATATCTACAATTAAATGCCAAGCTGAATGTCGGTTCGGTGGGAACAAAATGGGTAGAAAATGTTCACTCAGGTTCCGCAAAAAAATAAAGGCAAACAATTTTCAATACGAAGGTTACTGAATTTATTGGAAAAAGAGTTGTAAGAATTAAGAATGCACTTTGGTAATATAATGGTTTATTCCCGGCTTGTCGTATCTGTGATCTACATCGAGATGGTTGCATTCCCCGCGCATACCAATCGCCACTTCGGCATTCCAAGAATGTAATCGCGGAATTTAATCAAATGCACTGATGACATTTTTTTTTATTTTTACAATGGCGGAGAGCGCGTGCGCCGAGGACCGAGATCGCTTTGAAGTCTCCTCTATTGCCGCGTAAATAGTAAGCCACTTGCATGCATTTTTAAATGGGTTAGGGAAACTTATAAAAACTAAATTACGGTTATGTTAAAAAAGAAACACTATTTTTATTTATTTTTTAATTAACTTTAGCAATATATGATGTTTTCTTTTCCTTCTTATATAATACAGATACAGATAATCATACAATTTTAATTATACTTTTTAAATATGATTTTAATATTTTACTTTTGTATACATATATCTAATTTCATTTCACTATATTAAGATGAGTTTTATTTTTATTTTTGTTGTGAGTTTTATACGTAACATTTATTTTGTTTATGCATACTTATTTATGTATTGTTTTGGAACATTTACAGATTATTAACATTATCATATAATTAACGCTGGGAAGTGCGTAAGCGTTAAAAAATCCAGTTAAAAAATGTTCACAAGTTGCATTGTTTTTGTTTAGTTATCACTTGATAGAGATACTAAATAATAAAAAGAAATAAGGGAAATAGAATATAAATAATAATACAACAAAAAAAAAATCGAAAAAACTAAATTGAATTTTAATCCAAATGCTAGTTAAAAATGGTATCAGACGTTACGAACGGTTGGTGATAAAACTGACCCTAAATCAACTAAAGAGTTAAACCGACAGAAGTGCGTTGTGGACGTGTTCGTGTGCTCGAAGTAAGCTCAATGTTTCCTTATTTCTGGTGAAATTTATTTAATAAAAAATCGAATATTGAAATTCTTTCTTATGTACAGATAATAAATGTCACTGGCCTGTCGTTGGTCTAGGAGTTATATGTTTTTTTTTTGTTTATTTTGTATGGTTAAATCCACGTTTAAAAAATTAAACCAGTATTTATTTAAGTTTTCTCCTAGTACAATATCAGTCATAAAAAAGACAGCGTGGACCGTTTTTTAAACAATATATATAGTATTGTTCTAACTTTTTTCGATTTTCAGACCACGCCTGGCCGGCCGAAAGCGACCTTGGCGCCCTATCCATTTAAAACACCCCGAGGTTCGTATTCGCGTGCAGTCAAGGGGATTTCGAAACCAAGCCAAAATCGACCTTCCGTCTATAGAAATTCAAAGACGATAAGGCTCGGAATCGGTCGAATATCGATGTAGCCAAAAAACGTATGGAAAAAATTCAGACAACTGAAGTTAGCCGCGGACCGAAACTCGCATTCTTAAAAAAATCTCTGGAAACTACTGAAAATTTTGTATCGAAGATATTGAACGATTACGGGTTCCATCTATCGGCGAGAACTAGAACTAACCTTAAATCGGTAAGCAAAAATTCAAATCCAATCGAGTCGGTTCTATTTTCAACCGCAATCTTCGTACCCGCCGGGTGGCGCTGCTCGATCTTCATTCGAGTTTCCAGCGATCTTTCTGACCCTACGTGTTGCCAGTGAAAGAAAAATAATAGACTCGCCGAGTATATATTTAAAAACTACGTACAAAAGGTAAAATCGGATCTCTCGGTGGAAAATTATCTTCACCGTTTGCCGTCTCCCACGAAATTACAATATCCTTTACTTAGACGAATCGGAGAGGTTAACTAAATAGATAATCGCTTTTAAAAACCACGTAGGAAGTTTTGAAAATCGCGACATATACAACAACACATGGAAAAACTTCCACGATAATCGTTCAAACTTTTGACAGTTATGAAAGCTGATAAAAATCGTCATTTTATTCTTTCGCGCCTATTCCACTTTTCTATGGGATAATTTTGTTCGAGAAAATTCCTTCAGTTTGTAGACAAGTGCAATATTACAAGTACCTACCCGAGAATCTAATGTATGGAAGCATTCGAATTTAATTTTCGAGTAGGTACCAAAGTTTTAGGAGGAACCTATAGGAATAGTATGAAAAAATTACTTTGAAGGTTTAATAATATTTAAAATGAACGAATATCTTGAAATAAAATTACGAGTTTTTTTAATGCGTAGGCGATTTTACACGGCGCCATTATTAATACTTACCTGACTAATATTGTAATACCAATTTAAAATATACAAGGAACAAATAATTCGGTGAACGAAAAAAATCGATAAAAATTAATTTATTGATAGAAAACGACAATTTTTTGGATGATTTTTTAAAAAATTTATATAGCGCTGTTTTTTTACTTTCCCCTTGAACTTAGCAATTAGCTCAGAAGCCCCATTTTGCAAGATGTGGCTCATATTTTTAAGGGAAAATATTACGCAAAACACATTTATTAAAATAAAATCACTAGGGGTGGGGTAGGGTTCGGGAAAGGAATAGGGGTAAGAGCAGGGGTAGGGGTAGGGGTAGGGGTAGGTTTATCCGATATGGGTATCAAACTGAGCGTCTCCACCTACGCAACGAGATTTGGGAAATTAAAAATTTGGCAACAAATTCCTAGGCCCCATTTGTCGAGATAAAGCTAACAGTGAAAGTTTTTTTCTTTTCATTTTCTTTAAATATTTAATAGTGGTAGTCGTAGGGTAGGAGTTGGGTAGATGTAGGGTAGGAGTTGGGTAGATGTAGGGTAGGAGTTGGGTAGATGTAGGGTAGGAGTTGGGTAGATGTAGGGCAGGAGTTGGGTAGATGTAGGGTAGGAGTTGAGTAGATGTAGGGTAGGAGTTGGAGTAGGAGTTAGAGTAGGAGTTGGAGTAGGAGTTGGAGTAGGAGTTGGAGTAGGAGTTGGAGTAGGAGTTGGAGTAGGAGTTGGTGTAGGAGTTGGAGTAGGAGTTGGAGTAGGAGTTGGAGTTGGAGTAGGAGTTGGAGTAGGAGTTGGAGTAGGAGTTGGAGTAGGAGTTGGAGTAGGAGCTGGAGTAGGAGTTGGAGTAGGAGTTGGAGTAGGAGTTGGAGTAGGAGTTGGAGTAGGAGTTGGAGTAGGAGTTGGAGTAGGAGTTGGAGTAGGAGTTGGAGTAGGAGTTGGAGTAGGAGTTGAAGTAGGAGTTGGAGTAGGAGTTGGAGTAGGAGTTGAAGTAGGAGTTGGAGTAGGAGTTGGAGTATGAGTTGGAGTAGGGGTAGGAGGGTGAGTATAAATATTTTTCCCAATATTCGTTTTAAAAATTACTTCCGCCACTCACACTCCTTGCTTCATCCACATTTAAACACACATACACAACTACTCACAACCAATTGCAGCTCTGCAATAGGCAAAACCTAGTATATATAGTATTGCTTTAACTTTTTCGATTTTCAGACGACCCCTGATGGGGAAAAATCCACCTTAGCGCCCCCTTAATTCGACCGACCGGAAAGTCTAAGATTGCTCGAAAGGGAGCGTGGATTTAGCAGCCAAGCCAAAATCGACCTTCCGGATATAGAAATTCAAAGAAAATAAGGGTCAGAATTGGTCAAATTTCGATGTCGCATAAAATCGTATGGAAAAATTCAGACAACTAAAACTGAAACTACTGAAAATTTTGTATCGAAAATAGTGATCGATTATGGTTTCCAACTGTCGGCGAGAACTAAAACTAGCGTCAATTAAGTAAGGAAAAATTCAAATCCGATCGAGTTTTGCGTTGGTTCTATTTTCAACCGCAATCTTCCTACCCGCCGTGTGGCGCTGCTCGAGTTTCATTCAAGTTTCCAGCGATCTTTTACCGTACGTGTTGCCAGTGAAAGAAAAATAATAGACTCGCCGAGTATATATTTAAATAGTACGTACAAAAGCCGAAATCGGATCTCTCGGGGGAAAATTATCTTCAACTTTTGCCGTCTCCCACGAAATTACAATATCCTTTATTTAGACGAATCGGAGAGCTTAACTAAATAGATAATCGCTTTTAAAAACCACGTGGAAAGTTTTGAAAATCGCGACATCTATAGCAACTTATGAGAAAACTTCCACAATAATCGTTCAAACTTTTGACAGTTAAAAAAGGTGATAAAAATAGTCATTTTATTCGTTCGCGCCTATTTCACTTTTCTATGGGATAATTTTGTTCGAGAAAATTCCTTCAGTTTGTAGACAAGTGCAATATTACAAGTACCTACCCGAGAATCTAATGTACGGAAGCATTCGAATTTAATTTTCGGGTAGGTACCCAAGTTTTAAGAGGAACCTATCGGAATAGTATGAAAAAATTACTTTGAAGGTTTAATAATATTTAAAATGAACGAATTTCTTGAAATAAAATTACGAGTTTTTTTTAATGCGTAGGCGATTTTACACGGCGCCATTATTAATACTTACATGACTAATATTGTAATACTAATTTGAAATATACAAGGAACAAAAATATACAAACGAAAAAAATCGATAAAAATACATTTATTGATAGAAAACGACAATTTTTTGTATGAAATTTTAAAAAATTTATATAGCGCTGTTTTTTTACGTTCCCCTTGAACTTAGCAGTTAGCTCCAAAGCCCCATTTTGCAAGACGTGGCTCATATTTTTAAGGGAAAATATTACGCAAAACACATTTATTAAAACAAAATCACTAGGGGTGGGGTAGGGGTCGGGGAAGGAAAAGGGGTAAGAGCAGGGGTAGGGGTAGGGGTAGAGGTAGGTTTAGCCGATATGGGTATCAAACTGAGCGTCTCCACCTACGCAACGAGATTTGGGCAATTAAAAATTTGGCAACAAATTCCTAGGCGCCATTTGTCGAGATAAAGCTAACATTGAAAGTTTTTTCTTTTCATTTTCTTTAAATACTTAATAGTGGTAGTCGTAGGGTAGGAGTTGGGTAGATGTAGGGTAGGAGTTGGGAAGATGTAGGGTAGGAGTTGGGTAGATGTAGGGTAGGAGTTGGGTAGATGTAGGGTAGGAGTTGGAGTAGGAGTTGGAGTAGGAGTTGGAGTAGGAGCTGGAGTAGAGGTTGGAGTAGGAGTTGGAGTAGGAGTTGGAGTAGGAGTTGGAGTAGGAGTTGGAGTAGGAGTTGGAGTAGGAGTTGGAGTAGGATTTGGAGTAGGAGTTGGAGTAGGAGTTGGAGTAGGAGTTGGAGTAGGAGTTGGAGTAGGAGTTGGAGTTGGAGTAGGAGTTGGAGTAGGAGTTGGAGTAGGAGCTGGAGTAGGAGCTGGAGTAGGAGTTGGCGTAGGAGTTGGAGTAGGAGTTGGAGTAGGAGTTGGAGTAGGAGTTGGAGTAGGAGTTGAAGTAGGAGTTGGAGTAGGAGTTGGAGTAGGAGTTGGAGTAGGAGTTGGAGTAGGAGTTGGAGTAGGAGTTGAAGTAGGAGTTGGAGTAGGAGTTGGAGTAGGAGTTGGAGTAGGAGTTGGAGTAGGAGTTGGAGTAGGAGTTGAAGTAGGAGTTGAGTAGGAGTTGGAGTAGGAGTTGGAGTAGGAGTTGGAGTAGGAGTTGGAGTAGGAGTTGGAGTAGGAGTTGGAGTAGGAGTTGGAGTAGGAGTTGGAGTAGGAGTTGGAGTAGGAGTTGGAGTAGGAGTTGGAGTATGAGTTGGAGTATGAGTTGGAGTAGGAGTTGGAGTAGGAGTTGGAGTAGGAGTTGGAGTAGGGGTAGGAGGTTGAGTATAAATATTTTTCCAAATATTCGTTTTAAAAATTATTTCCAACACACACACTTCTTGCTTCATCCACATTACAACACATATTCTAAATACACAAACCAATTGCAGCACTGCAATAGGCAAAACCTAGTATATATATATTAATGCTCTATTCGTCACTTTTTTCAGACTTCGCCAGCCAGTCAAAAATCGACCCAAGCGCCTTATCCACGCGAAACACCTTAAGGTTCGTTTTCGCTCAAATTTTGAGGTGTCATTTTTTGTATGGGAAAATATTGCACCCGTAGTCTCGCGAAAGTCGACTGTACTCCCGTAGAGTTTAGAACACCGCAAGGGTCGCATTGGCTGGCCAAGTCTGAAAAGATTACACCATCGAGTCAGCCGCGCGTCACGTAAAAATATGGGGAAAAAAAATTAAATATCTGGAAAAATTTGAAAAACATGTCTCTTCACGGGAAAGCGTAATCCATAAAAAATACTCCCTGGGAAGGATAAATAATTGGACAACATTTACTAAAACAGATTTCGGAAGGTTAATAATCGGTCAGTTCGGCCGCATTTCTTGAAAAAAACCCCAGGATAATCCATCAAACTTTTGACATTTCCAAAATCGTCATGAAACGACATATTATTGATTAAAAGGAAAATTTTTATTTTTTTATTAGCGACCCTAGCGGTCGGCACTAGAACTACAGTGAAATCCGTAAGGAAAAATTAAAAAAACTAATCGAATTTGGCGCTAATTCAAATTTCATCGCAAAGAAATTCTCCCCGTAATATACCGACAGTTTCCTTTGAAAACGTTCCATATTAAGTGATCACGAAAAACAGACACCGACCAAAAAACGTAGACACAAAATATTAATTAATTTTTGTAATATAATTAAATGTTTTTTTTCGAATAAGTTTTTTTCCGAAAATCGAAAAGGTCCGTCTCGGCGAACGTTGGCGTAGAAAAAATATATTTTTCAAATAAAGATTTGTCGATTTTTTTTCAGTTTTTCACTTATTAATTACGAATAGGCTGTCGGCGTTTGCGAATTCAAAAAGTACACCCTCCAACAATGTCATTACCAAAAAAAGAAAATCAAAAAAGTGACGTTTTATTTTTATGTTTTTGTTAAATTTTATTAATTTATTTGAAATGAATACGTTAATTTGTTCGATAGTGTACATATTTAAAAAGAAAATGGCGGACAAGATGGCGGCACTTACGATGTTGCCACAGAGAAGAAAACATTTACCCCATCGAATCTATTCGAAAATAGTTACTGGGTAGGTACTGAGCACTTTTGGTTAAATAATTAAGTACTACCGATACGATATCATGACTTGATTCTTTTACATATGAAATACATTAGAGGAACGCTGTTTTTTTGATAAATATTTATTTTAAATAGCGCCATTTTTTTTAAACGGACCAAATAGACAGAATCCGAAGAGCGTGGAGACCTGTTTCGAGATTGACATAATTTATTTATTTTTTTGTTGCTTCTAAATGGGTAATAACTTGCGTATAAAATTATGAATTAATGGATTTTTCCCAGGAGCACAGAAAATCAAAGAGTAGGATATTTTATAAATAATTCATTTTGATATTCTTTTTCATTTGTAATATTTCTGATATTGGTATCAAAATACGCGTATTGACGTAGCGGATCCGGGCATCTCGGTGAAAATTTGAACAGTTAAATCTTGGCTCTCTTTTGCGAGAAAAGGCTAATACTGAAAGCTTTTTTCTGTTTCTTTCCTATAAATACTCAATAAGAATAGCGGTACAGTAGGGATAGGGTAGATGTAAGGGAGATATAGGGTAGGGATAGGGGTAGAAGTAGAAGTAGGAGTAGGGGTAGGGGTACGGGTCGCCGATATGGGTATCAAACTGAGCGTCTCCACCTACGCAACGAAATTTGGGCAATTAAAAATTTGGCAACAAACTCCTATGCCCCATTTGTTGAGATGGAGCTAACATTGAAAGTTTTTTCTTTTTATTTTCTTTAAATACTTAATCATGGTAGTCGTAGGGTAGGAGTTGGGTAGATGTAGGGTAGGAGTTGGGTAGATGTAGGGTAGGAGTTGGGTAGATGTGGGGTAGGAGTTGGGTAGATGTAGGGTAGGAGTTGGAGTAGGAGTTGGAGTAGGAGTTGGAGTAGGAGTTGGCGTAGGAGTTGGAGTAGGAGTTGGAGTGGGAGTTGGAGTAGGAGTTGGAGTAGGAGTTGGAGTAGGAGTTGGAGGAGGAGTTGGAGTAGGAGTTGGAGTAGGAGTTGGAGTAGGAGTTGGAGTAGGAGTTGGAGTAGGAGTTGGAGTAGGAGTTGGAGTAGGAGTTGGAGTAGGAGTTGGAGTAGGAGTTTGAGTAGGAGTTTGAGTAGGAGTTGGAGTAGGAGTTGGAGTAGGAGTAGGAGTTGGAGTAGGAGTTGGAGTAGGAGTTGTAGTAGGAGTTGGAGTAGGAGTTGGAGTAGGAGTTGGAGTAGGAGTTGGAGTAGGAGTTGGAGTAGGAGTTGGAGTAGGAGTTGGAGTAGGAGTTGGAGTAGGAGTTGGAGTAGGAGTTGGAGTAGGAGTTGGAGTAGGAGTTGGATTAGGAGTTGGAGTCGGAGTTGGATTAGGAGTTGGAGTAGGAGTTGGAGTAGGAGTTGGAGTAGGAGTTGGAGTAGGAGTTGGAGTAGGAGTTGGAGTAGGAGTTGGAGTAGGAGTTGGAGTAGGAGTTGGAGTAGGAGTTGGAGTAGGAGTTGGAGTAGGAGTTGGAGTAGGGGTAGGAGGTTGAGTATAAATATTTTTCCAAATATTCGCTTTAAAAATTATTTCCAACACACACTTCTTGCTTCATCCACATTACAACACATATTCTAAATACACAAACCAATTGCAGCACTGCAATAGGCAAAACCTAGTATATATATTAATGCTCTATTCGTCACTTTTTTCAGACTTCGCCAGCCAGTCAAAAATCGACCCAAGCGCCTTATCCACGCGAAACACCTTAAGGTTCGTTTTCGCTCAAATTTTGAGGTGTCATTTTTTGTATGGGAAAATATGGCACCCGTAGTCTCGCGAAAGTCGACTGTACTCCCGTAGAGTTTAGAACACCGCAAGGGTCGCATTGGCTGGCCAAGTCTGAAAAGATTTTTCTATCGAGTCAGCCGCGCGTCACGTAAAAATATGGGGAAAAAAATTAAATATCTGGAAAAATTTGAAAAACATGTCTCTTCACGGGAAAGCGTAATCCATAAAAAATACTCGCGGGGAAGGATAAATAATTGGACAAAATTTACTAAAACAGATTTCGGAAGGTTAATAATCGGTCAGTTCGGCCGCATTTCTTTAAAAAAAACCCCAGGATAATCCATCAAACTTTTGACATTTCCAAAATCGTCATGAAACGACATATTATTGATTAAAAGGAAAAAAAAAATTTTTTTACTAGCGACCCTAGCGGTCGGCACTAGAACTACGGTGAAATCCGTAAGGAAAAATTAAAAAACTAATCGAATTTGGCGCTAATTCAAATTTCATCGCAAAGAAATTCTCCCCGTAATATACCGACAGTTTCCTTTGAAAACGTTCCATATTAAGTGATCACGAAAAACAGACACCGACCAAAAAACGTAGACACAAAATATTATTTAATTTTTGTAATATAATTAAATGTTTTTTTTCGAATAAGTTTTTTTTCCGAAAATCGAAAAGGTCCGTCTCGGCGAACGTTGGGGTAGAAAAAAAATATTTTTCAAATAAAGATTTGTCGATTTTTTTTCAGTTTTTCATTTATTAATTACGAATAGACTGTCGGCGTTTGCGAATTCACAAAGTACACTCTCCAACAATGTCATTACCAAAAAAAAAAAATCAAAAAAGTCACGTTTTATTTTTATGTTGTTGTTAAATTTTATTAATTTATTTGAAATGAATACGTTAATTTGTTCGATAGTGTACATATTTAAAAAGAAAATGGCGGACAAGATGGCGGCACTTACGATGTTGCCACAGAGAAGAAAACATTTACCCCATCGAATTTATTCGAAAATAGTTACCGGGTAGGTACTGAGCACTTTTGGCTAAATAATTAAGTACTACCGATACGATATCATGACTTGATTCTTTTACATATGAAATACATTAGAGGAACTAAAATCGCTGGTTTTTTGATAAATATTTATTTTAAATAGCGCCATTTTTTTTAAACGGACCAAATAGACAGAATCTGAAGAGCTGTTTCGAGATTGACATAATATATTTATTTTTTTGTTGCTTCTAAATGGACAATAACTTGCATATAAAATTACAGATTCATGGATTTTTGCCAGGAGCACAGAAAATCTAAGAGTGAGATATTTTTATAAATAATTCATTTTGATATTCTTTTTCTTTCGTAATATATCTGATATTGGTACCAAAATACGCGTATTGACGTAGCGGATCCGGGCATCTCGGTGAAAATATGAACAGTTAAATCTTGGCTCTCTTTTGCGAGAAAAGGCTAATACTGAAAGCTTTTTTCTGTTTCTTTCCTATAAATACTCAATAAGAATAGCGGTACAGTAGGGATAGGGTAGATTTAAGGGGGATGTAGGGTAGGGATAGGGGTAGAGGTAGAAGTAGGAGTAAGGGTAGGGGTACGGGTCGCCGATAAGGGTATCAAATTGAGCGTCTCCACCTACGCAACGAGATTTGGGCAATTAAAAAATTGGCAACAAATTCCTAGGCCCCATTTGTCGAGATAAAGCTAACATTGAAAGTTTTTTCTTTTCATTTTCTTTAAATATTTAATAGTGGTAGTCGTAGGGTAGGGGTTGGGTAGATGTAGGGTAGGGGTTGGGTAGATGTAGGGTAGGAGTTGGGTAGATGTAGGGTAGGAGTTGGGTAGATGTAGGGTAGGAGTTGGAGTAGGAGTTGGAGTAGGAGTTGGAGTAGGAGTTGGAGTAGGAGTTGGAGTAGAAGTTGGAGTAGGAGTTGGAGTAGGATTTGGAGTAGGAGTTGAAGTAGGAGTTGGAGTAGGAGTTGGAGTAGGAGTTGGAGTAGGAGTTGGAGTAGGAGTTGGAGTAGGAGTTGTAGTAGGAGTTGGAGTAGGAGTTGGAGTAGGAGTTGGAGTAGGAGTTGGAGTAGGAGTTGGAGTAGGAGTTGGAGTAGGAGTTGGAGTAGGAGTTGGAGTAGGAGTTGGAGTAGGAGTTGGAGTAGGTGTTGGAGTAGGAGTTGGAGTAGGTGTTGGAGTAGGAGTTGGAGTAGGAGTTGGAGTAGGAGTTGGAGTAGGAGTTGGAGTAGGAGTTGGAGTAGGAGTTGGAGTAGGAGTAGGAGTTGGAGTAGGAGTTGGAGTAGGAGTTGGAGTAGGAGTTGAGTAGGAGTTGGAGTAGGAGTTGGAGTAGGGGTAGGAGGTTGAGTATAAATATTTTTCCAAATATTCGTTTTAAAAATTATTTCCAACACACACACTTCTTGCTTCATCCACATTACAACACATATTCTAAATACACAAACCAATTGCAGCACTGCAATAGGCAAAACCTAGTAATATATTATAGTACATTAAACATATTGCATATACCATGTATAGTATTTTACGTGAATCGAATTATATCGTTTCTTTAAAGAACATCTCTCATCCTCCTAAACTAGTTGTGAGATAACCAACAAAAACATTATTCCGTCAGCTCTTCAGTGTTTTAAATATTAGCTCTTTCAATTATTGAAACACCAAAAAGAAAAATAATAATATGTTCAATTTTTATAAGAATGTCAAAACAATACGGCAGACGCCTGGCGGTAATTTGATAAACAACACTTGTCCAGGCCGTAATTCGACGTCAAGTATCTTGATTGAGTGATTGAAAATGGCCGGCGTCATTACCAAATAGATTCTCAGCTTTGCTATGCAAGAGGTATCAATGGGCATTACATTAAATTGACAATATCATTAAATGGAATCCTCTGTTGAGAATTAGAAGCAGAGGTCACCTGCAAATGGATTATATTAACGATTTGAAGAGAACTACGTGTTTCAGATGAGATCAAGCTGCCAAAAATCGGAAAAACTGAAAACAATTGAGGGAGTCCTTTTTCCAAAACCGGACATTGGAAGACTCATTTTGTAGTACATGATCTAGACCAGATAGTCATGCAATATTATAAACATTATGTAAACTATAGTACTGTAAAAGACTACCATTGGATCCACAATATCATTGGATTGGATCCTTCGTTGGTAATTGGACGTTTCAAAAAGAAGATATGGCCCACAGATCAGGTGAGCTCTCGTTCTGAAACCGCCAGCTTCGGATTGGTTATAGTCGACAATAATCACCAAACTTAAACCAGAGATACTTATTGGGGAAAGTCTTTGTACAAATCTGGACGCTAGCAGACGCATTTAAACGAATATGATGATTTAGAGCCGGATATGGTGATCTATAATACGATGCAAAGAAAATGTAGCATTAATAACTAAGTTTTCTAAATATTTATTTATATAATTTGGGATCTAGAAACAACTGATTCAATTCTGTCTATGACTTTGGACAAATGGTTAACGCTGTACCGAGGCATTAGGCTCTCAAAGTTTAATGGAAGTTTAAACAAAAGTGAACGTTTTCATTGTTTTCTTATACCCACCCAGTCCCAAGAAAGGCTAATGCAGTAAGGGGGGATCGTCAATACGAACTAACTTGGGAAAATATAGGACTTTAAGACGGGAAGTAACGCTGATGAGTTTCAGTTTGAACGGAAGAATAGCAAGAGGAATTAAAATAGTTATATCTGCTGCTGTTGTTGTTTGCAAACGATTGTTTATTATCATTTGACTAATACTACAACGATGGAGCGCTCTTGGTACTTTAAACAGATTTACGAGTTTGGTACACAATTGACGCCTCCGGCAATCTCTGTGGCATGGTGGTGACATTGTCTCTTGTCTCAAGATCACGGGTTCAAAATGGACAATACTGTAGTTTTACCTTATTTATATTTATATATTGGTTATTTCATATTGAGGAGTAAAATAATAATAATGTCTTCAATAAATGTGTAAATATTTTATGGCGTCATTACTAAAAAAAATTATATAAAATTCTTTTTAAAAATACAATATTTAAGTTTTAGAAATTTATTTCTGTTAAAAATAAACTTGAAATTAACATATGTCATAAAGATACTAATACTGACATAGTTATAGTTAATACTTCTAATCAACCTTTTTAAAAAAATTATCAGCTTTTCATTCCATGCTTAACAGTTAATGTTCCTCATATTTGAATATTGGGGAATAAATTAACAACATAAAAAGACAAAAGTGTAGCATTACTGGGGAGGACTAAATCTTTCAAGGAATTGATCAGAACATAGGAGTTCTTAATTGTATATTGTTACGTAACAAAAGGATGACCCTAAGTTAAATCAATTACGACGTTTCCCTCAAATGCTCACAGTAATCAACCAATCAGATGATTTGGCGCTCAGATTAAACCAATGAGAACGATGCATTTTTTTTTCACTGACCGATAACAATGTAGGAGGAAGCGACGCCAGTGGCGGCCGCTCCTGCTGCCCTTTCTCATTCACTTTCCGTCCGGGCACCAAACCGCCAACAGCGTCTCTGAAGAGAGGTCGCGACCAGAGGCCATTTTGTGTTACTAATCTGTTAGGCAACGTATTGTGCATACGGGTTGAAGCCCGTAGCTAGTCGTGCCGTTTAATGCAAACCACCCAACATGGTGACTTGCCATTCAAAGTCAATTTAAACTCAGTGTTTAAACCAACTTTCCTCCTTCCCATCCCTGCCACCAACGTGGCATCCTCCTATTGTAACATTGACGCCCATCGTGGTGCATTTCCCCCTACCTGACCTTTCCTCCTTTTGTAACACTGGCTGAAATGTCCTGAAAGAATCTAGTTCTAGCTCTGCTGGATGGTATTTAAGTCACTTAACGGAATGGTTCTGGATTATTTATCAAAATTGCGTATTCCTGAAAATATCAATTCACAGCAGTCCACCCTTAGGTCAGCAGTATCATCAGCTATCAGGAGGTTGAAGGAACCATAGCGCAGTCCTAATATTCAGTTCGGTGATCGTGTTTTCACATTATCAGGGCCTAAAGCCTGGAATGAACTATCGCATTACTTAAGAATTATCAAAGACCGGACAGAATTTAGAACTAAACTTAAAACTCATCTTTTCAGACAATTATATCCATAAATGTTGTAAATGCACAAGTAAATTGCTTTTCTAGGCTAGCCGGTTAATGCTTACTTTAAGTCATTTATAGAATATGTAAAAAACTTCACGCACCGGTGCGCAAATGCGTCCACAGCCTTGCAACACTATTAATAAATAAATTTGTAAAAAAAAACAAAAACGAGATATCTATTAAAAATTTCTTAAGCTTAAGGTTATTTTATAAATATTCTCCATTCATAAAAATCATAAATATTTTACATAAAAACCAACTCGTATTGTGTCACCAATTTTCTTGTAAATGTAACATCAATAGAAAAGTAGGACAAAATAACAACTGTAAATTCATATCTTCTCTGAACTTAAATTTTATAATAAAACTGTGTTCATCTGAAGCGACCTGCCAGGTAAGTATGTTTTTCTGTATCTGTTTGAACATGATTAGATAGAGAATAGGAAGTAATATTTGTACAGCGCCCTTGATCAAAACATCCAATTATTATTTTTATTATTAAGAACAATTTTCATAATAATCGGATATTTTTAGCGAAACCTAAAATTAAATAGTTTTCCAACCATAGACTATGTTTATGCAATAAAATTAGATTATTTTATAGTATTTTAACCTAATTCTTGTTAATCAGCTTTATTTTCGTTAGTGGATTGCCCAGAAATCCGTAATAATTGGTTTATGATTATATATACTCGTACTTATAGCCCCGTTGATGAATATTCCTCTTTAATTAATCTGGTCGCTGAAAATTAAGCTGAAAAATAAAAAAAAGGTCCGAAGAGTCCTCGAAGAATGGAAAGTTCGCAAAACAGGTCGTTGTTAAGAAGCTTAGTAAAGTATTAACATAATTGAGTACTTAAGTCCCGCCAATTAAAGTCACTTTGATAAGGTGACATGAAAGGATTTATGCTGAAATAAGAATTTTCGCCCTCCGAAAATACGCAGATAATATTTTTAATAATTTTAGGGAATTCAAAACAAAAAATCGCAGCATTGGAAAAAGTTTATCAAAACTATCAAACTTTTCCACTCATTTGGAATAATATGCATATTATTTAGATATGCCAATATGAAAAGGTTTTTCTAAATTGAAAAAACTCGAAACAAATCATACTATTTCAGAATCAGAACATTTTAACCACAGTCTAAGAAATTAACTAATATAATGCATTGTTTGCATGTCTGTGTGTCCGAAGTAAGATAATATATCTGTACTTCTGAATAGATTAACAATTTCATTGGCCTGTCTGGGGCCTAAGAGTCGAAAGATTTTGTTTAAACTGGCGACATTCTTTTAAATTATTATAGAACTCTATTATCTCGTTTATCTATCGAAGTCTGAGTTATTAACAATTGATTTTCAATATATAACTATCATCATAACGTTTAATAATATAACTCTGGTCATAAAGTTCAATATTAAAATTTCAATATATCTAACTCTCGTCGAAACGTTCAATAATTTAACATTCAGTATATATAACTATCATCATAACGTTTAATAATATAACTTTCAATATATATAACTCTGGTAATAAAGTTCAATAATAAAACATTCGATATATGTAACTCTCGTTAAAACCTTCAATAATATAACATTCAGTATATATATAACTCTCGTCATAATATTCAATAAAGTAAATTTTAATATGTATAACTCTCGTCAAACCGTTGACTAATATAACTTTCAATATATATAACTCTAATCAAATGAAACACTCAAACTTTGTTTAAACCACATTTATTTTATACGCCTACCGGTTTCAGAGCAACCGTTCCATCCTTAGGGGAAGTGTATAGACACTGTGTGGTTTAAACAAAGTTTGAGTGTTTCATTTGATTATAATGGATAATTAGGTACAATAATATAAACTAGGTTTTGCCTATTGCAGTGCTGCAATTGGTTTGTGTATTTAGAATATGTGTTGTAATGTGGATGACGCAAGAAGTGTGTCTGTTGGAAATAATTTTTAAAACGAATATTTGGAAAAATATTTATACTCAACCTCCTACCCCTACTCCAACTCCTACTCCAACTCCTACTCCAACTCCTACTCCAACTCCTACCCCAACTCCTACTCCAACTCCTACTCCAACACCTACTCCAACTCCTACTCCAACTCCTACTCCAACTCCTACTCCAACACCTACTCCAACTCCTACTCCAACTCCTACTCCAACTCCTACTCCAACTCCTACTCCAACTCCTACTCCAACTCCTACTCCAACTCCTACTCCAACTCCTACTCCAACTCCTACTCCAACCTCTACTCCAACTCATACTCCAACTCCTACTCCAACTCCTACTCCAACTCCTACTCCAACTCCTACTCCAACTCCTACTCCAACTCCTACTCCAACTCCTACTCCAACTCCTACTCCAACTCCTACTCCAACTCCTACTACAACTCCTACTCCATCTCCTACTGCAACTCCTACTCCAACTCCTACTCCAACTCCTACTTCAACTCCTACTCCAACTCCTACTTCAACTCCTACTCCAACTCCTACTCCAACTCCTACTCCAACTCCTACTCCAACTCCTACTCCAACTCCTACTCCAACTCCTACTCCAACTCCTACTCCAACTCCTACTCCAACTCCTACTCCAACTCCTACTCCAACTCCTACCCTACATCTACCCAACTCCTACCCTACATCTACCCAACTCCTACCCTACATCTACCCAACTCCTACCCTACGACTACCACGAATAAGTATGTAAAGAAAAGAAGAAGAAAAAAAACTTTCAATATTAGCATTATGCGAGAAATGGGGCCTAGGAATTTGCTGCCAAATTTTTAATCGCGCAAATCGGCTTGCGTAGGTGGAGACGCTCAGTTTGATACCCATATCGGCTAGCTGTACCCCTACCCCTACTCCTACTTCTACCTCTACCCCTATTCCTACCCTATATCTCCCTTACATCTACCCTATCCCTACTGTACCGGTATTCTTATTGAGTATTTATAGGAAAGAAACAGAAAAAAACTTTCAGTATTAGCCTTTTCTCGCAAAAGAGAGCCAAGATTCAACTGTTCATATTTTCACCGAGATGCCCGGATCCGCTACGTCAATACGCGTATTTTGATACCAATATTAGATATATTACGAAAGAAAAAAAATATCAAAATGAATTATTTAAAAAATATCCAACTCTTTGATTTTCTGTGCTCCTGGGAAAAATCCATTAATCAATAATTTTATACGCAAGTTATTTATTACCCATTTAGAAGCCACAAAAAAATAAATATATTATGTCAATCTCGAAACAGATCTACACGCTCTTCGGATTCTGACTGTTTTGTCCGTTTAAAAAAAATGGCGCTATTTAAAATAAATATTTATTAAACAGCGATTTCAGTTCCAGCAACCTATTTCTCGTACGTTGAAAAGAATTATTTCATGATATCGTATCGGTAGTACCTAATCATTTAGCCAAAAGTGCTCAGTACCTCAGTATTTTCGAATAAATTCGATGGGGTAAATATTTTCTTCTCAATGGCAACATCGTAAAAAAATTCTTCTTTTTAATCAATAATATGTCGTTTCATGACGATTTTGGAAATGTCAAAAGTTTGATGGATTATCCTGGGGTTTTTTTCAAGAAATGCGGCCGAACTGACCGATTATTAACCTTCCGAAATATGTTTTAGTAAATATTGTCCAATTATTTATCCTTTCCCGGGAGTATTTTTTATGGATTACGCTTTCCCGTGAAGAGACATGTTTTTCAAATTTTTCCAGATATTTAATTTTTTACGTGACGCGCGGCTGATTCTATGGCATAATTTTTTCAGACTTGGCCAGCCAATGCGACCCTTGCGGTGTTCTAAACTCTACGGGAGTACAGTCGACTTTCGCGAGACTAAGGGTGCAATATTTTCCCATACAAAAAATGACACCTCAAAATTTGAGCGAAAACGAATCTTAAGGTGTTTCGCGTGGATAGGGCGCTTGGGTCGATTTTTGACTGGCTGGCGAAGTCTGAAAAAAGTGACGAATAGAGCATTAATATATATACTAGGTTTTGCCTATTGCAGGGCTGCAATTGGTTTGTGTATTTAGAATATGTGTTGTAATGTGGATGAAGCAAGAAGTGTGTGTGTTGGAAATAATTTTTAAAACGAATATTTGGAAAAATATTTATACTCAACCTCCTACCCCTACTCCAACTCCTACTCCAACTCCTACTCCAACTCCTACTTCAACTCCTACTCCAACTCCTACTTCAACTCCTACTCCAACTCCTACTCCAACTCCTACTCCAACTCCTTCTCCAACTCCTACTCCAACTCCTACTCCAACTCCAACTCCTACTCCAACTCCTACTCCAACTCCTACTCCAACTCCTACTCCAACTCCTACTCCAACTCCTACTCCAACTCCTACCCTACATCTACACAACTCCTACCCTACATCTACCCAGCTCCTACCCTACATCTACCCAACTCCTACCCTACATCTACCCAACTCCTACCCTACGACTACCACTATTAAGTATTTAAAGAAAATGAAAAGAAAAAAAACTTTCAATGTTAGCTTTATCTCGACAAATGGGGCCTAGGAATTTGTTGCCAAATTTTTAATTTCCCAAATCTCGTTGCGTAGGTGGAGACGCTCAGTTTGATACCCATATCGGATAAACCTACCCCTACCCCTACCCCTGCTCTTACCCCCTATTCCTAACCCGGCCCCTACCCCACCCCTAGTGATTTTATTTTAATAAATGTGTTTTGCATAATATTTTCCCTTAAAAATATGAGCCACATCTTGCAAAATGGGGCTTTGGAGCTAACTGCTAAGTTCAAGAGGAAAGTAAAAAAACAGCGCTATATAAATTTTTAAAAAAATCATACAAAAAATTGTCGTTTTCTATCAATAAATGAATTTTTATCGATTTTTTTCGTTCACTGAATTATTTGTTCGTTGTATATTTCAAATTAGTATTACAATATTACTCATATAAGTATTAATAATGGCACCGTGTAAAATCGCCTCGGCATTAAAAAAAAACCGTAATTCTATTTCAACAAATTGGTTTATTTCAAATATTATTAAACCTTCAAAGCATTTTTTTCATACTATTCCGTTAGTTTCCTTTAAATACTTGGGTACCTACCTACCCGGAAATTAAATTCGAATGCTTTATTAGATAAAATTCTCGCGTAGGTACTTTTGTATTTGCATACAATCTATGGAAAATTCTCTAAGAAAAATTATGCAATATGAGAGCGGGCGGGAAGGAACGAAATGGCGCTTTTTTTTATATTTCCCAACTGTCAAAAGTTTGAACGATTATTGTCGAAGTTTTCCCATGGGTTGCAATAGATGTCGCGATTTTCAAAACTTCCTACGTGGTTTTTAAAAGCGATTATCTATTTAGTTAACCTCTCCGATTCGTCTAAGTAAAGGATATTGTAATTTCGTGGGAGACGGCAAACGGTGAAGATAATTTTCCGCCGAGAGATCCGATTTTACCTTTTGTACGTAGTTTTTAAATATACACTCGGCGAGTCTATTATTTTTCTTTCACTGGCAACACGTAGGGTAAAAGATCGCTGGAAACTCGAATGAAGATCGAGCAGCGCCACCCGGCGGGTACGAAGATTGCGGTTGAAAATAGAACCGACTCGATTGGATTTGAATTTTTGCTTACTGATTTAAGGTTAGTTCTAGTTCTCGCCAATAGATGGAACCCGTAATCGTTTAATATCTTCGATACAAATTTTTCAGTAGTTTCCAGAGATTTTTTTAAGAATGCGAGTTTCGGTCCGCGGCTAACTTCAGTTGTCTGAATTTTTCCATACGTTTTTTGGCTACATCGATATTTGACCGATTCCGAGCCTTATCGTCTTTGAATTTCTATAGACGGAAGGTCGATTTTGGCTTGGTTTCGAAATCCCCTTGACTGCACGCGAATACGAACCTCGGGGTGTTTTAAATGGATAGGGCGCCAAGGTCGCTTTCGGCCGGCCAGGCGTGGTCTGAAAATCGAAAAAGTTAGAGCAATAATATATACTAGGTTTTGCCTATTGCAGAGCTGCAATTGGTTATGAATAGTTGTGTTTGTGTGTTGTAATGTGGATGAAGCAAGAAGTGTGTGTGTTGGAAATAATTTTTAGAACGAATATTTGGAAAAATATTTATACTCAACCTCCTACCCCTACTCCAACTCCTACTCCAACTCCTACTCCAACTCCTACTCCAACTCCTACTCCTACTCCAACTCCTACTCCAACTCCTACTCCAACTCCTACTCCAACTCCTACTCCAACTCCTACTCCAACTCCTACTCCAACTCCTACTCCAACTCCTACTCCAACTCCTACTCCAACTCCTACTCCAACTCCTACTCCAACTCCTGCTCCAACTCCTACTCCAACTCCAACTCCTACTCCAACTCCTACTCCAACTCCTACTCCAACTCCTACTCCAACTCCTACTCCAACTCCTACTCCAACTCCTATTCCAACTCCTACTCCAACTCCTACTCCAACTCCTACTCCAACTCCTACTCCAACTCCTACTCCAACTCCTACTCCAACTCCTACTCCAACTCCAACTACTACTCCAACTCCTACTCCAACTCCTACTCCAACTCCTACTCCAACTCCTACTCCAACTCCAACTCCAACTCCTACTCCAACTCCTACTCCAACTCCTACTCCAACTCCTACTCCAACTCCTACTCCAACTCATACTCCAACCCTACTCCAACTCCTACTCCAACTCCTACTCCAACTCCTACTCCAACTCCTACTCCAACACCAACTCCAACTCCTACTCCAAATTCTACTCCAACTCCTACTCCAACTCCTACTCCAACTCCTACTCCAACTCCTACTCCAACTCCTACTCCAACTCCTACTCCAACTCCTACTCCAACTCCTACTCCAACTCCTACTCCAACTCCTACTCAACTCCTACTTCAACTCCTACTCCAACTCCTACTCCAACTCCTACTCCAACTCCTACTCCAACTCCTACTCCAACTCCTACTCCAACTCCTACTCCAACTCCTACTCCAACTCCTACCCTACATCAACCCAACTCCTACCCTACATCTACCCAACTCCTACCCTACATCTACCCAACTCCTACCCTACGACTACCACTATTAAGTATTTAAAGAAAATGAAAAGAAAAAAACTTTCAATGTTAGCTTTATCTCGACAAATGGGGCCTAGGAATTTGTTGCCAAATTTTTAATTGCCCAAATCTCGTTGCGTAGGTGGAGAGGCTCATTTTGATACCCATATCGGCTAAAACTACCCCTACCCCTACCCCTACCCCTGCTCTTACCCCTATTCCTTCTCCGACCCCTACCCCACCCCTAGTGATTTTATTTTAATAAATGTGTTTTGCGTAATATTTTTCCTTAAAAATATGAGCCACATCTTGCAAAATAGGGCTTTGGAGCTAACTGCTAAGTTCAAGGGGAAAGTAACAAAACAGCGCTATATAAATTTTAAAAAAAATCAGAGAAAAAATTTTCCCTACATCTACCCAACTCCTACCCTACATCTACCCTACATCTACCCAACTCCTACTCTACGAATACCACGATTAAGTATGTAAAGAAAAGAAGAAGAAAAAAGTTTCAATGTTACCTTTATTCGAGAAATGGGGCCTAGGAGTTTGTTGCCAAATTTTTAATTGCCCAAATCAGGTTGCGTAGGTGGCGACGCTCAGTTTGATACCCATATCGGCTACTTCTACCCCTTCCCCTACTCCTACATCTACCCCTACCCCTATCCCTACCCTATATCTAACTTACTTCTACCCTATGCCTACTCTACCACTACCCGTATTGAGTATTTATAGAAAAGAAACAAAAAAATGCTTTCAATATTAGCCTTTTCTCGCAAAAGAGCGCCAAAAATTGAATGCTCAAATTTTCACCGAGATGCCCGGATCCGCTACGTCAATACGCGTATTTTGATACCAATATCAGATATATTACAAAAGAAATAGAATATCAAAATGAATTATTTATAAAATATCCAGGTGTTTGATTTTCTGTGCTCCTGGGAGAAATCCATTAATTTATAATTTTATACGCAAGTTATTACCCATTTAGAAGCAACAAAAAATAAATATATTATGTCAATCTCGAAACAGATCTGCACGCTCTTCGGATTCTGTGTATTTTGTCCATTTAAAAAAAATGGCGCTATTCAAAATAAATATTTATTAAACAGCGATTTCAATTTCTGCAACCTATTTCTCGTACGTTGAAAAGAATCAATTCATAATATCGATATATGTAGGTACCTTAGTATTTGTCGGAAAGTTTTCAGTACCTACCCAGTAATTATTTTCGAATAAATGCATCGGGAAAATGTGTTCTTTTCAGTTGCTACACTGTCTTTAAATGATGAGGGTCACTCAAATAGTTAGTACTAATTTTGAATGAAAAAAAAACACGGAAAAAATACGTAAATTTTAATATCAAAATTAAAAACCGTCTGTTTTTAAATTTTTTTTTTTTGAAATGTCATCGGTCGAGCATCCGCATTTCGAATTCACGAACGCCAGCGCTCTTTTCGTAATAATTATATTTTTATAACCATAAACGTAAGGAGAAATCGATAAAATTCATTACATCTTTATTTTAGAAACGTGACTCGGCGAAGCGAACGTTCGTTCCGACCTCCCGACTGATTTTCTGATAAAAAAACGGAAAATTAAATTTTTTATAATAAAACAGAAAATTAATTGATTATTTTTCTAGCGAACTTTTTGAGCGACCCTCCCTCACTAAAATGGCGGGTGCGAAACTCTAATGATTATTGAAAACGGCGCCAAATATCGCGAACAAATCGAACGAATCTTGCGGTTGAGAATAGAACCAACGCCGAACTCGAACGGATTTGATTTTTTTCTTACTGAATTAACGTTAGTTCTATTTCTTGCCGACAGATGGAAATCGTTCCGTATCGTCGATACAAAATTTTCTGTAGTTTCCGGACTATAGATCACATTTTTCCCCAGATTTTTACCCCACATTTTCAACATCATATACGACATCACAACGTCATATGCGACATTCATTTTCAGTAGTTGTCCGGGCAAATTGACCCTCGCGGTGTTCTAAAATCTGAGCGCGGTTCGGTCTACTTTCGCGAGACAGGAAAAAAAAAAATGTCGGGAAAACAGTGAATTTCGTGTCTCGCGAAAACGAACCTCGAGGTGTTTTAAATGGATAGGGCGCACGGTCGTTTTCGGCGAACCAGCCAAGTCTGAAAATTTACCCCCATAGAACAATACTATATATATATATATCTTGTCGCGCTTCCTCCTCCTTTAGACAACAGCAGATGATAGACATTCTAATGCCATCCGAACCGTTGGCTAAAGGAAGATGGCACGATAACTTCCAATATATTGCAAACACTACCTTTTTCACAAAATCCTAATTCTCTTTTAAATAAACATTTCCCTGTCGTCGTTCTGATTTTAAATTAAATTATGATTTCTTACCCTTTGATCCTGTCACGTTCATATTTAAAAACGTCATTTGAAATATCTCAAAGTTTCAGCGACGATGGAAGGAGATAGAGTATATTTTTAGTTTACTATGTTATTATTTCTCAATTTAAGCTCAATTTAATCAATGTCCAGCTTTTAAGAACAGCCTGTAGTAAACATAACCTTGAGTCGAATGTTTATTGGGCTATCAAAGTTTCCAAAGGCTTAGATCGTCGTATTTGATTGTATAAGTTTCTTATAATAGATAATGGCCATTAATTAGCCTTCGTCCAGTGTCCTTGATGTCCCTAGTTGGCCTATCATCTGTGATAATGTGGGAAATGGGGATCCACCCTATCTGCTCCCGCCTCCCTCTGGAACCCTCCCCCATCCTCCCTTATTTCGCGTGACCTATTTTTGGCAGGTCGATATTACTAACACGTAACAGTTCCGTGTTGAGGGGAGAAAAAACTCGTAATCGGTCACCATTAATAATTATGTCGGGGAAATCAAGTCATTGGTTATTTCTCCGCAAGGCCGCATCTGTCAACTTAGCGGGATTTATCTTTCTCTAGAATGAGGCTGTTTTTATACGGCAGATATGATTTAATTTCATAAATGCGGCAGACGTCCGCGGTATATAAAAAAAAATGTATTAAGGAAATATTTGAGAAAGGAGAATTGTCAGCACTTCTCAGCTGTTTTTCATCTTATCTGGCCTTCGATAAATGTGTTCCTACATAAATTATAACTTTGGCGTGAGTCTATAGGAGCATAATAATATTATTTTTATTGTTTTCTTTCTTATAAGCGAATACACCTTGCAAATATTGATCTTAAATAATACGTAGGTAATATTGCATGTATATTTTATTGTTTACGTTGCAATTACTATTAATAAAAGAATCGACTCGTTAAAAACTTATTTATGTACACTCATTATTATTATTTAATTTTATGTTTGACGTCACGTCGGGTTTTTACTATCCACTGTATAAATTTGAAGTCTTGTATGTATGTTTGTTTATTTCATTTCTAGACATTATCTCAACACTGGAATGGGTTATGGGGTCGAATTAAAGACAGTAAAATGTAGTTTTTTAATAGCAATAATATGATATACTTCAACTTGACCTCCGAGGTCACCAAAGGTAGCAAAGGGTTAAAAATGTGTCAAAAAATTAGACGAGCTAGGAAAAAAATGGAGCATTCGACTTCAGTTGCAAAATGTTAAAAAAAATGCGAAGCCAGCAGTCCACAATGGAGTGCTGATACCAACCCTGATGTATGGCGGTGAGGCATGGAACTGGCAAGTAAACCGAAAGTTGTAGAAATGAGATCTCTGAGACCAATGTCTGGTAAAACAACGTATGTTCGTGTGAAAAATGTTGAGATTCCTAAAGAATGTAAGTCTGATAATAAGCTTGATGAGTAAGATTGAGAAAGGGGCGATTAGATGGTTTGGGCATGTAGAGAGAATGAACGAAGAAAGGAGTGAAAGGAGAATTTATGACGCGAATGTGAATGAAAGAAGAAGCCGGGGACACCCGAGGAAGACATGGCACGATCAAGTGAATCAAATACTTGAGTCGGGCCATGTCAGAAGTCGGAATAACAGAAGAGAATGTATGATGCGATGTATGAATGTAAATGAAGCAAGAAGTGTATAACCAAGATGTTTGGCGGTCCGTCCGCTCTGCCTACCCCTGCGGAGAAACGGCGTGATGTTTAGTTAGTTAGTTCAATTTTTAATTATGAATTATTTTTATTGAGATTTAAAAACCTCATTGTAATATTTAATCATTGTAGAGAAAATATTAACATAACCTTAATGAAACATGAAAACGGCAAAAACGACAGAAAAGAAAAAATATATATATATTTAGAATAATATTGACAAATCTTAAATTTGAGATATGATATCGATGAAGATGACATAAATTGAACTAGTCTCATTAGTTAAGTTGGTTTAGCGGTTGCCCCGGATAGGCAGAGGTCCTGAGTTCGAGTCCCAGATGCGACTGAAATCTTTTTATTTTCTGTCGTTTTTTTCCGTCTTCACGTTTCATTTAGGTAATGACGGCCTCCATGGTCGAGGGGTAAGGCTCTCGACTACGAATCCGAAGGTTGCTGGTTCAAATCCCGGGGTGCGCAAGAAAATTTTATTTAATTAATTTGTGCTGTTTCACGATTAATTCATTTAAAAATAATATGTAGTATATTTGTGCATGTTCCAGAGTGGAAGATACTCTCAGTATCGCCCTGCTGAAAGATCACCATTCAGAACTGTAACGTTGCTTGAAATGGCTTTTAGACGTGTTTGGTGACCAGATATGAATAGCCAGGTATGTCCCCACCTTCCTATTCCCCTTCTCCTTCCCCTCCCAAATACTTTCAGTCTCACACATTCCCCAATTGGGGATGCCATAGTCTCACTAGCTCCAGACGGTTGGGAGCAGTTGGGACTCTTGTGCGGTATTCATATAAAAAAATGTTAATATTATTTTCTACAATGATTAAATAGTTAGTTAGTTAGTGTAACAGGGTTTTCTATTACTAATTTAGCTGAAACGTTTTTCCGTTTACAACGCTGAAAAATCCATTTCCTAATTACTGCAAATAACTTTCCCAGCTGGAATCCTAAACTAAAAGTTCTTATCTAAAGGAAAGACATAAAACCCGGTAGCAGCTGGATAAGTTTAATCTCCACCCTGCACCCCTGTGTTTCTTATAAATTTTACAAAAAAATCGAAGAAAATAAACAGGAATTAGTGTTGGGGAATGTACATTATAATTACTTTATTTATCTCGAGTTTGTCGGGTTACAAGGCTAGTTAACTTTCGTACGTGTACGTTTTACGATAGGTAAATACCACAGTGTTATACTGTCGTAAACCAAACTTGAACGGTATTCCGCTATCGTAGGCTAAACTTATGGTATTCCGCTATCGTAAACTAAACCAGTACCTTCGTGTAACTTTACCTCGGCTGTTCTTGACTTAGCGGATCTCTGTGCATACCTATTTGTGGCAGTATGTAAATATTTACTATGTAAGATAACTGCTGATACGTTTTTTATGCACGAGTGTAAATCATTCTGAATTTTTGCGAGAAATTTCAGCAGCGCCTTGCAATTTAAATCTATTTCGTTTTAATAAATAATAATATGGATATTAAAGATGTTATGGCTGCGAATTAACATGTTTAAGCCATACCTGTCATCGGTGTAAAAATATTGCCTACTAGCTGATGTGTACCCGGCCTTGCTCGGATTTTTTTTTAATAAAGTTATGAAGTTGTGAATTCTTGCTTGTCATTAAGCTGCCATAATTGATTTGACAGCGAAAGTAACTATCTCCAAATAAAGAAACATTCGTTTGGATATTTTATTTCATTCCAAACGATTATTTTTTCAAAATATATCTAAATCATAAAGTTCTTACGTAGGTACCTACTCGTGTTTTCCATTTTAAAAATATTCTACCCAAAAAAATCTTCTTCTGTTGAATATGCAATCTGTGGCTAACCAGAGTGTTATATCTAAGGGATAACCTAAATAAAACATGGCGGGTTCAATGTTTTTCATTCTAATTTTAAAACGTTATAACGACAGTTTTACACATTGGATGTCATTCAAACTACTTTCTAAACCTTCCCGGCACTAATAAAAACAAACTGTTCTATTTTCAGCGAAACCAGTCCAGTAATTTTCGAAAACATTGAGGACAAACAAACAAACTTACATTGATTTTTATATATATATATATATAGATTTTAAATATTAAACTGTTATTAATGTTTTTATTTTCTATCATCGTGATAACTTAAAATATATACGAGTATATAATACTTTTTTATAAAATTATTATTAAGGGTTGTCTTTCTTATAAAAGCGGTTCATTAATTTACTTACCCTTTTCGAAGTGCCATGTTTTTGCTCTTTGTGTTATGGCCCTTTACATTGAAGGCTTTACTTTGATATTGAGATGGCGGAATAATAGTCAAATAAACCGTTATTAACACAATGTGTTGTTTCGGATGACAGCTGATAATGAAGAGATACCGGACAACCATGCATACTCTTTGTATGCATACAGTCTCAGCACTGTTCAAATGCACAACTACGCTCTTCCCAACGCAACTCTCGATCAAATAACGATCTGATTTATGATCAAGTTAAGTGATCGATTCACGGGATTAAAGCTCCGCTCAACAAATGACTCCTTATAAAAAGTGTCAACAGAGTGAACAAATGCCAAATCGGAATGTCAGACGTCATTGGCTTCACGAATTTTTCGTGAATGAAAAAAAATGATTTAATCGCTTTCGAATGTCGAAATATGTTTTTTGTGTGGTTTAAATAAAACTGGGAAATTATTCCACATATTGTAACCTACATTTTGGCTTGTTTGGAGGAGAAACATCAATTGTACAAAATAAATGCACTTTCGCGGCACCAGTAAAGTCAAGTTAACACCTTATTTATCAACATATTTTTATCACATGCATTTGTAAATTATTAAATGTATGTTTTTGAATTACAGTATTTAAACAAATTGTGTGTATTAATAATAAATACAATATTAACTCGTCTATGTTTATTTAACATTGAATGTCTTTACTTTGATGTCATTTTAGCGTCTATGAAAATGGACGGGAAACAGGGAAACAGAGCATTGCTCAATAAAACACTAGCCTGATCGGTGCCTCAGATCGAACAATCGAAAATTTGGAAAGAACGGCCGTAAACTAAGCATTCAAATTGCTTCAATTTCTACCGGTAGATCATGATTGACTATTTGCCAGTTTTTTTTTCCATCCAGACAGAGTCTGGACGGAATATTGGTATAGTACGTGTAGTAGCAAATATAATAAATTCCCACTCTATTTGAGTTCAAAGTATCAAAGCCGTGGCACCACAATTTCCCACAAACACCCCTTTAGAATGAAAATTTGGGAATTCCTTCGTTTCCCTCGTGAACTTAACATACCTTTTTTGGTATTATCAATAATATCCTAGTGTCGTACTATCATCAATTTTACCTTAAATTGTCTTCCTTCTTTCAACGTAATTAGTCATTATATAAAATATATCATCTCAACTCAACATGTAATCCATCCACAGTGTTATATTCATTTACAGATATCGTACATCTGAGTCCAACACAGTACTGACACATATGCTTTATTTTACAGTAACTCCACACAGGAGGTCCTGACGGAAATAATCTTTGTCATCTTTGGGGATACTGTGTGGAGGGTCTTTTAGAGGATACTAAGGAGTGAACCTGGGTCTTGAAGAGACCCATGTTGTAGGAGGGAGAAAACACAGAGGCCCGCAGATCATTCCACAGCCGAGCTGTTGAAAACAAGAACGAGTCGTAGAAGCGACCCGTTCTCGTTTGATAAATGCAACCGTATACAAATGTTGGGTGCGCTTCCCGACTGTGCACCGGTGGTGATGGGATTAATGACGCTAGTTCCTCAGAGCATCTTCCATTAAAATACCGATAGAACAAGGACAGCATTCCCACCTGACGTCTGTGCTCCAAAGATTGCAATCCGTTTGTTAATATAGGCGAATCTATCAAACGGACTGCCCGTTTCTGCACAAAATCAAGGTTTTTTTTTCAGATATTTTGGGGCTCCCGACCAGAGATGGCTACCAAATTCTGCAGTGGGGCGCACTTGCGATTTTTACAGGGTCAGCAGTTGTGTACTATTAAAGTATCTGCGGGCTCTGCTTGCACACAGCATGGTTCATGCTTATTATTGTAACTTCAGAAATAATAAAAATAATACTTTTCGAATACCTAACTGTTAAAACCAAATTCAACAGACCAGACCTCTTTTGAAATTTATCTGCTCCCACAATTGAAAATATTACTTCTTCGATAAACACAAATTCACTTTGTGGCATTATTTTATATTGAATAATAATAAAAAATTAATCGTCGTAATATTAACCAATCCTGAAAAAAAAAACAGGTAATAAAAAAGGTATCAGTCGCATCTGGGAATCGAACCCAGGACCTGTATCTTACCGGGATAACCGCTCTGCCAACTGAGCTAATAATGAGACCACTTCACTTTACGCCATCTTCATTGATATCATACATACCTCAATTTCAAGACTTTACATATTTTCCTCTTACGAAGCTTACGCAGTATACTGTGTATCCTGATGAGGGAAGCTTCGCTTCTGAAACATGTTGATCTTTATATATTAAACAGTGGTGTGAACAAAGTGCTTCTTATTTATTTAAAACAAATAAAAAATATTTACCAATTAAAAATATGTCTAATCATTGTAGAAAAAAAAAAAAAATAAGTCGCATCTGGGACTCGAACCCAGGACCTCTGCCTATCCGAGGCAACCGCTTAACCAACTTAGCTAATGAGACCAGCTCAATTTATGTCATCTTCGTCGATATCATATCCCAAATTCAACATTTCTAAATATTGTTCTCCATTTTTAATCCCATATTATTGGCTTTATAATGATTAAAAAGTTCCTAAGGAACTAGAACAATTGCAAACTAGACAGTGTCTCGTTTGTAAAAATATGTCTTGGTGTGGTGAGTACTACGAATTCGTTGAACACCTCTCTTATGCATATTTTATTCACACCGTTTATTTTACCGTCAAGTCCACAGTAGGTGTCATATTAAACTGTCCGATAATTTTCTATATGATGCATAATTTTTATGAACATATAATTCTGAATTAATTTATCGGGTGATAAAATCATACGAGCCATAAAAATCTGTGTTCGAGTCTAGTTGTGCGTCATAACCGTAAATCTCGTGTTCTTGGATACACTTTTTTATCGTGATGAATTTACTCATCTGAATGTTTTCTGGCTTTCACCGGCGTGTAATAATATTCTCCCGATATCGGGCCTAGGATATTTCTCCAGTATTAAAATCTGTTTTTCTAAAACGCTTAGAAAAATTATCCAGATTTTTAACTAAAATATGCCACTGCGTAGATTGTCTTAATGATAATCATTTTTAAGTGCTTTTTCCTTATCTGAAATTTTCGCTTTTGTCATTTTATTTATTACTAGCTGATGTGTACCCGGCCTTGCTCGGGAGTATTTTTTTTTTTGAAATAGAGATATGAAGTTGCGAATTATTGCTTGTCGTTTGGGTGCCATAATTGATTTGACAGCGAAATTAATGCCTTGTGATGACTATTACTACCTTTAAACAAAATATACCCGAATAAACCTTCTTCTTTTGAGTGTGTACTTTGTGGCTAACCAGAGTGATATGTCTATGGGCTAACCTCAATACAACATGGCGGGTTCGATGTTTTCCTTACTAATTTAAAAACGTTATAGCAACAGTTTTACATATTGTATTTCATCCAAATTACTCTATAAATCTTCCCGGCACTAATAAGAACAAACCGTGCTATTTTCAGCGAAACCGGTCTCGTAATTATCGTGAAAATCGTTGACAGAGAAACAGACAAACACTATTTTTTGTACGTAAAGATTAATAATAGGTTTGATTCGAATTTAGATAATATAAAATTGTATAATAATGTGTGAACTAAAAATAAGCCATTTTAAAGGGAGCGCCTTTCAAATTCCCTACTAAAAATTCACTGTCCGCCAATACTACCCAAGAGCTAGCTTCGAGATGAATCCCATACATGTGCGTTGTGAATTCACGCGCATATAGGACTTTTTGTCCTAAGAAATAGTTTATACAAAACATACTATTTGCGCTACAGCGAGAGAGACGTCAAAACCTTGGAATTCTAATAGGTGCCGGGGTGCGCAGCGACTATGAGATCCAATAATCTTACATTTGTGCGAAATAGTATTTTGCAAGAATCATTTTTTTCTGTAATTATCGCATTTTAAGTTGTTATTAAAATAAGTTAATAAAACTGCGGGTGTTACTTTTTTCCGCATTTCTAGAATTTGCTAGCATTGGTTAAGTACATAAAAAAATCGGTATTCTTAATTAATTCGTAAATCGTGATTTACGCATTAATTATTTTTAGTATCTTATTCCATTATATTATTTAGCCGCATACGTTTTAATGAATAGCAGTTTTTTTTATCTCGTTGCTAGGTTTTGATAAAATGTAATCACTGTTGTAGCGATGTAATAAAGTTCCTTTATACCTAGAAAAAAATATACACGTAAACGGAAAATGCCAACATAAGATTTTCTCATATATCCAAGGGATTTTTTGGGCTGGAAATAACAAACAAAAATAACTCTTATATATTTACTAATCAGTCATTCCGTGATTCCTCCTCATGATTTAACTTTAGTCTCGTGAAAAGCGAATGAATTTCTGAGGATAGAAATGTTTTTAATTTCCGTTAATTTATTCTCTTGTTTATTTGAGAATAAAGTTAATTGATTTATTTATTTTATTTTATGGAAATCAACAGTCACATCAATCAGTTTATACGTGTAAAATGATTCTTATTACATTTTAACTGCAATACATGTAAAGCATCTGCAATGCTCGTAAATTACTAATTATTTACGTGGGAAAACAAAACTAATTAACTAATTAATTCACTCGGACGAATTTGATTCATTCGATGAATGAGCGTATTTCTGGATACCGCTTTCTGATATTTTTATACGATTGAAGTTAACGTTATTGTTTATAACCTATACCTAATACCTGTTTGGTAAAGGATAAATTCGCAATTGAAAGGCCAATCTTTTATGATTTATTTCAAAGCCACTTGAGTGCACGGCTCTGGTTTCCATTGTGTTCAGTTTAGTGTTTGATGTTTACGACAGCTTTTCAAAAATAAGCTTTAACTTCCATAAATTGCTTATTTACCCCAACCCGGGGTGAATCGGCGGACATTCGAGCCAGAGAATTTATTGAATTTCACCCCCTCTCTCATAAATCTCTGGATAAATTGTAAGAAAAGTACCGATTGATACTGTTGATCGCCAATAGATACACCTTTCTATTTAAAACGTTTTTTTTTGTAATAATTTAAGCTAGAGTTAGTTACGTTATCATATTAAAATACTTTAGATGCGATAAACCATGAACTGTAGTTGTTGTTGGTGATATTTAAAAATGTATTTATTCATTACTTTCCCTTTGGCGGTAGTTAAGTCCCTAAATCTAGGTACTATATTAGGTAGGTGCACTCAGGTACCTATAGATGGAAATAGTAGCAGTTCGTGGCCTATCTCACTGCACTAAAGATAGGCAACCTAGCAACAAGATACACTTTTACGATTCACTAAAGCGATTTTGTTATATGAAAAAGTAACATCTTCAGTAATTAACTCATTCTAATAAAAACTTAAAACACGTTAATCACAGAAAAAATCTATTGATTCTTGTAAAATACTATTCCGTGCAAATTTCGTATTAAAGAATCCCATAGTCGCTGTGCACCCGGACAGCTAACATATTCCTAAGGTTTTGCACACCTCCGTGGTTTGCCGCTGAAGCGCCACGAGTACGTATTTTGTATGAACTATTTTTTTAGAACAGAAATTCCTTTTTATTAATAGGGACGGGTGGATTTGAATAGCGCACTGTTAGTGTGGTAAAATAATAGAAGTTTGTCTTATTATCTTATCTTTTTATGGGAGGTTACTGCACAAAGGCACTTTAGAGAAAACTATCACTTAGTCGGCTAGCATCAGTTTATCATCTGTTATTGAGAATCAAACATTTACTTAATGTATCGATGACTGTTAAACTCGAAATATACAAAAAAACTTGCTCAATTTTCACTTAAGGCGCCACTTGTTCTGTGATGATGACCAATAGGATATTTTCACAAACTATACCGTTAAAAATATCTGTAAGATTTAAAGTTTATAAATTAATTAAAAATTATTTTGTATTCATCACTTTATTAATACACACATTTCTACATGTTTCGAAAGCGACGCTTTCTTCATCAGCAAGAATACTTGTAATACAATAATTGTATTCTATATATTCCTGATGAAGAAAACATCGCTTTCGAAACATGTAGATATGTGTATAATAATAAAGTGGTGAATACAAAATAATTCTTGATTAATTTAATAATAACGACGGCACAAAGTGAATACCAATCTTTTGAAGAAATTTTAATGTTTATATTTCTGATTCGGATAATCGCACTAAAAATGGGTCATTTTAATATTTTCATTCATAAATATTCGTTTTAAAAACGATCTGGTTCGAACTGGCTAAAACTTCATTGTCATAACGCTACTAGCTGGTAAGACGGC